>JASCZW010004478.1:0-138832 GCA_034211315.2 Aedes japonicus
CATCTTCACTGTCGTTGGAGAGAACCGATCAACAAACATAGACCCGTTTCAAATGTTACGCAAGAAAACTTGTGTAGCATTTACCTTGTTGCTGCCTCTATTTCATCTGGAACGATAATATTTTTCATTCCTACAAATTCCAATTTCGCAACGTCAACTTTGATGAACGTTTCTTCAAATCGTTCATCTATCTCGAAATTGCATTCCAAACACTCAAACACGAGTCTGTAGCCAGCAACAACAGAAGCCGTTGCTCGTTTTGCAGCATCCTACACGGATCAGTTCAGGCCAATAGGATTCGGAATTACATCGCCTGTGGAATAATCTCCTCCGTAGAAGGAACAACGGACGAAGCAAAAGGGATCATTGGGATCCCACAGCGTCAAACCGGACTCTCCGTTCAATTGCTAGTTCTACATACACAGTACAAACCAAACTAACACAAATACACAAAAAGCGGAAGCAGTACGGAATGAATCGATGCGAGATTTATGTGAACAATTTATACAATTCTTTATTCATGCTGTGTGCATTGCCACAGCAGTTCTCTGGCTTGTCGTCGGAAAGAATAGTATTTTTTTTTTTTGCGAAATAACAAAGCAACATTCGATCCTTCTCACGTTGCCACAGTAGCCTTGTGAACCGACCGAAAGGACTGTTGCATTCAAACTGCCGGCATGGAAGTGCCATGGAGACCGAGGGAAATCATAAAATTGAATTGCCATGGCATTACCAGTTGAATGTGCAGCACAGCTTATTTTTCTTCTATTTTCTACTTCCGTGAAGGAAAACTACTTTAATGGCTATCAATGGCCGGGCGAGGGGGGGGGAAGGTTTCCATTCCAACAAAATTAGTTTCTTTGAATTGCATCACTTTTGACGGGGGGAGGAAATCAATTTGCTTACCGATTTCGGGTTCCATTCGCTTAATTAACATTCGATTCCGAGCGATCTCAATTGTTTCAAGCGCGTTGGTGGGGAAAAATGACAACCCGTTTCTTCCTGGCTAGGGTCCTTAAACACAGTTTTTCCCTCGAGACGGAGCAGGGTTATAGCGAATTCCCATTCAATGCAAAGTGGGTTTTATGGGTGGGATTTTAATCACCCGGTTCGGAAAAGTGGAAAATGGCATAAGGAGTGTAACGATTCCATTTTCTGTGTCGTTTGTGGAGCGGGCTTTGAGCTACTTTTCCTCTGCACCTTTCAGGATCTGTAACGATTGCAGCTGGTAAATGGTAAATGGTGCAAGTTGAACCATTGGCAGCCAATGGGGAAGACAATGCAAATAGACGGCTCTTTTGATTAAATGTTGCCATGCCAGTGTTATGCGAGAAAGAGTATTCTCATTGAAACATTCTTTAAAGAGTAGAATCTTAGGGGTCAATTTAAGCTGAACAATGCATTAGATCCTTAGTATCAATAATCGATTCTCTTCGTCGACTTTCTCTTTCGTTAATAGTTTGTCTATTAAACGATTTGCTGATGTTTTTGACATGATGGGTCTTTAATTACACTTTATATTAGCGTTAATTACAAAGCCGTAGATACTCGAAGAGAAAGTCGACGAACAGAATTTCCCAATGTTACTTAGGACCTAATACATTGCTTAGCTTGAAATATAAAAGTCGACTCAGCCGTCATTTTATTTGACAGACCTGCTAGACCTAATCTTTAATGACCTGTCTATTTTGCTATTAAAGATTTCCAGATCGACGACATTTTGTCAAGTTGGTCGACTCAGCTAGTGACAGGTCTGTCACATTTATGCTACGCTCGTTTGTAATTACTCTAAACTGAGTAGAAAACGACTCAGTTTCGTTAAGAAGTGGAACTACCTAATTACCCAAGCAACACCAAACCGCCATATTTGGTTGTAGTGACTTCATTGTGACCTAATTGAGTAGCATTAGAGTAACATCAACTGTATTGCAACAAATGTGCTGCTAGGGTAGAGTAATTGAAGTTTACTCATTTTTGATTAACTAGATCACCTGTCAAAGTAAGAGTAAAAATTACTCAGTCACGTATGTTTGTATGTTTACAAAACTGAGTAGAAAATGACTCAGTTTTGTTGAAAGTGGAACTACCCTAATTAGAGTAGCTAAGGAGTTACTCAATTCTGATTAACTAGGTCACTTGTCAAAATTTGAGTTAACGTTAATCAGTATCTAATTTTATTTTTTATTTTATTTTAATGAAATTGTTGATTGTTTCCGCCAACTGTCCAGTCGAAACGGAAGAGTCGAAAAACTTCGAATTTGTAAATATATGGATTGGTTGTATTCCCCAACAAACATCAGTGTCAAATAACTGCTTCTTCAAACAAATTTGGAGAAATTATTCAGCTTTCTAGAAGAAAAAGCTCAACAATTTCTTCAAATTTGTTTGAACAAACAGTTATTCAGCATTGATGTTTGTTGGAGTCATGGAATGAATTCGGCACTTTGACGAGAAAATGATTGTTGATTACAACATACAGCCATCCCATCTTGATAACTTTTGATCGACTGAACCACGTTTTTCGCTTTTGACAGCTTCATTGTAATTACTCTATTTATATAATTATAGCGCTTTTACAATCAGAGTAGCAATTACTCAGTTTCCTTATATCAAGTTACTCAGTTTTTGACATTTAGCATGGAAATACGAAACTGAGTGAAAGTTACTCTATGTAGAGTAGATCTGAACGAGCGTGTCGGGTAAGAGTTTCTTTTGATACGTCCATTTAAGGTCCATGGATTCTTAGAACGACATCCTGGCCGGCTTTATTCAAACTAGCGTTTCTGGACTCATGGGAATCCAGAATCGGAGCATCCGGAGAAGACATTGTTTTATTCTTTACTAAGACACTGTAAGAAACGAAAGCGAAAGACGAAGGAAAACAGCCAACCTCGAAAGCGGACCACCGATGCACCAGCTCGACTGTCGAACTGTGATAGTTTTAAAGAATGGTGTTTGTTTTACGAGCGATAAACAATAGTGACTCATTAATTGGCAATAGCGGCTTTTATATCCTTGCATGCAATTGTTCTTCAGCGGAAATGAATAGTCAAGTCTTCTTATTTCAAGCTAGGTAAATTTTAGTTCAAGGCATATTATAACAAATATATAAATTCAAAGTTTGTCTACACACAAAAAATATTGTAAATTTATTATATTGGATTATATTTCACCAACAATTTTGTAACCTCATGTATTTGAGCCGCTCGATGGCTCAAAATTCACGATTTCAAATACTGATCTTCAAAAATAACATGCTATAGACCAACCCGAAGATTTGGCTACATCCAAATACTCTGGAATCGGTTCCGGTTTAGAGATGGGCAATCTGCTCCTGAACTGTTCTTAAAAAAAAGAACCGCAGGTCACCAGGTCACCCGTTCTCACCGTTCTGGCTTAAATTTACATGAAATATTCCACGATTTTCTGCCAAATCTAGCATTTCCTATATGTGCAGATAGCGCAGAATAATGCAATGATTGTTTTCATCTGTGCAAGATAACTAATTTTTTGGGAAACCAAGTCTTGAGTCATTTTTGACACTGAATGAACTATATGTAATGTAGAAGGCGATGCTCGCTCATCACCATGAGGCACCACGTGTGGACAGTAGTGTATGCTAGAATGGAATATACGAAGAGAAAGTGTTGAAAGTTCCGTCAGTGTACGGTAGGTTGGAAATAGAAAAGAAGTATTGAAAATTATGACGAGAAAAAATTGAGAGTGATCAAAACATACCCAAAAAGGAGAGGGTTCCTCTCTCATGTGCGCCAAAACAATGTGCATACAAACTACCGGTAGAAACTATCACAAAGCTATCAGTGGTACATATGCGCGTACCAACACATTACTCTTTGCCTGATGTGGTGGCGGATTCGTCCGTGCCTCGAACTACCCCGCAGTGCGATGTTAAACAAAGGTGTAATTGGTTCGAGTACTTCTTTACCCATGCCCTTCACTCAATTTTCAATACTTCTATTCTATTTTCAACCTACCGTACACTGACGGAACTTTCAACACTTTCTCTACATATCTTCCATTCTAGCAAACATTACTGTTGTAGAAGGAGATGTTCGCTCATCAGCATGAGGCACCAAGAGTGAACAACAATGTTTTTGGCTAGAATTGAAAGATATGAAGAGAAAGTTTTGATAGTTCCGCTAGTGTGCGGCAGGCTTGGAAACATAGCAGATGTTTTAGGAAAATTGAGCGAAAAGGGCATGTGTACAGTGGTACTCGAACCAACGACATTTTTTGCCTATGTTATGTTTCCAAGCCTGCCGCACACTAGCGGAACTATCAAAACTTTCTCTTCATATCTATCAATTCTAGCCAAAAACATTGTTGTTCACTCTTGGTGCCTCATGGTGATGAGCGAACATCTCCTTCTACATCATAATCGTTACTCCTCGCACGGAGAATAAATATCATAACAATTAATGTATGTGAAACCATAAATGGTGGTAACCATTAATTATACTGGTGGGGACCAGTATCGCATCGCTTCACGGTGTTTCTCTCCGAGGTCTCTACGTTGGAGATGACGAGAAAAACTTTAGTGATCGTCAGTCGGTGCGAATCAAAACAAATCCAAAAAAAGGAGAGAGTTCCTCTCCCATGTGCGCATCAGTAAACAGAGTGCACACAATAGATCGCTAGAATAACTATACAAGCCACAGTGGTACATGAGCGTCTTCCAACCGGACATTTTTGCCTGTTGAAGTGGCGGACTTAGTCCGTGCTTTAACCTACCCCGCAGTGGGATGTTAGGCAAAAAATGTCGTTGGTCGAGTACCACTGTACACATGCCCTTTTCGCTCAATTTTCCTTAAACATCTGCTATGTTTCCAAGCCTGCCGCACACTAGCGGAACTATCAAAACTTTCTCTTCATATCTTTCAATTCTAGCCAAAAACATTGTTGTTCACTCTTGGTGCCTCATGGTGATGAACGAACATCTCCTTCTACATCATAATCGTTACTTAACGCACGGAGAATACAAAACATAACAATTAGAGACTATATGTAACTTTTTCCTAATGCATAAGGAAGTTTCAGGTATATTGTTCCTAGGGATTTCGCAATTTGCCTTCAAGTTAAGTGGTTTATGAAATTAGTCCTGAATTCTTAGAAGTAAAGAAGTAAAAACCCAGATATAGGGCACATCCTGAAAAGTTCAGAAATAGATTTCCCAGAGATTCAGAAAGATAATTTCTAGAAATTTCGGGGAAAAAACTTTCTCCGATGGTTAGTAAGAAACTTCTCAGATGCATAGGGAGCATTTCTTAGTAGTTCAAGCAAGAATAATCTAAAAACATTCAAGACCAAACATTACCGATGTTCAAGATCAGAAGTTCAATTGAGAACTTCCCTGAAAATTAGAAGACGACTTCTCAGAGCTTTAAAGTTTGGAACTTTCCAGAGATGCCAGGTTTATGACTTGAACAGAAATATAAAGACATTTTCTATTGTCATTCATGTCGGTTCGGTGGCTTAAGCGCTACTCATAATATGTTTTCCTACAGAAAGAAGCGAGTTCTTCTTCGGTAGAAGCTATAGTCTGACAATACTGGCAGAAGTCTCAATTGCAACTTATAACACAACTTTGGAAAAACTATCACAGGGGACTCTAATTACTACTCAATAACACAAAATCGTTTGAGGCCCACTAGTAAACTTAATTTATAGCATTTTCTCCAATATCGTGGTTTATGATAACCGCGCTAATGAGAACCGCGTTAATTGGAACCCATATAACATTAAAGGGTCCTCCCTTAGCTAAGTCGGTAGAGGCGCAGCTACAAAGCAACACCATGCTGGAGGTGGCTGGGTTCGATTCCCGGTCTGGTCTAGCAATTTTTCGTTAAGGAAAACTTCTCGACTCCCTGGGCATAGCGTATGATTGTACTTGCCACACAATCATACTATTGCAAAAATGGTAACTGGCATCGAAAGCTCTCAATTAATAACTGTGGAAGTGCATTTAGAACACTAAGTTGTAAGCAAGCAATAAGCTAATTGTGAAAGCAATAAGCTTGAAATGCTAAAGAAGAAGAAGATAACATTAAACTTGACCTAATTGATTCCAACCATGGTTATATTGGATCAATAGTAGGTTACTATAATCAGCAAAGTTGTTCAAAACATCCAGACTTTCCGGTTGCACGATAGAAATACAGAATTATCACACTACGCGGCGCTACTCTGCACATGAAATCCCTGTATCTGCTGGACCCTGGTATCCTGGTCATCTAGCAAATTGACGATTTCGAAAAAGATGCTCGAGTGAACTAGGGCTTTCGGATGGTGAGCCTTTTAGTTCATAATTGTCTTACTTCACAGCGCAAGCGTCCGTATGCACTACCTGTATCACTATGATCAGTCCAGGAAATTCAACAAGGGGGCTCTGAGGAGTGTATCGAAAAGTAGTTATAAACATTCGATGCGTTATTACGCATAAACTACTGTATATATTTTTAGCGTGTAAGCGCCATTTGCTTTATTTACATGTCAAAAATAATTATTCGGTTCATTCATTTCCGTTGATAAAGTTGTATTCAAAATGTCGCGAATTGAATTTGAGACTAAAAGAAAAATTCTGCACACTTGGTGCACCGAAAAGGGTGTTACCTACAACCAGATTGCGAAAAGAGTAAATGTTCACCCGGCAAGTGTAAAACGCATCATCGAAAAGTTTGGTAAGGAGTGCTCCCTCAAGGATTTACCAAGAAGTGGCCGGAAACCCGGCTCCAGCAACCCCGATTTGGACCAAAAAGTTGTGGATTATATTCATCACTCCATCCATTGGGGGCTCTGATGGTCTCTCCCATTTTCTAGTATTAAAAATAATTGTTTGTATCATTATTCATACATTCATACAAGACAAAGGTACTTCTTCATGCGTAACTGTGGTACATTTTCTTCACTTGGTAGATCCTGAAATGACATAAATGTTGTATATTGCTTCCTGAATAGTTCTGGTATAGCTTGAAAAGTCTAGAACAAAATTTCTTGGCAGAAACTCGCAGAAACTCGCAGCTCAACGTCCAGCCTGTACAGTTCGCCGGTCCTCTTACCGGTGGCAACAACATGATCGTTGTTTAGAATCGTCACGGTTCCGTTCGAAATCTTCACCATCATTTCGTTGTCTTCAATGCATCTCACTAAAAACAAGTTGGGTTCCAACTGCGGTACGCAAAAAACATTCTTCACCACAGCCGGGATCTTGCTTGGTCGACCAGCTTGTTCACCTTCATGGATTCAGCATACTCTGCGACGCGTGCTTGACCAGTCTTCGCAACACGAGCCGCAAATCACGCCAGAATCATGAATCCTCTGACATCATAGCAGCAGATGAACATTCCATCGTCACTGAAGCAACGAATGTCATTTCCTAGGAAACGTTTGCTCCAAATGTTTGCTTCCGGTGACATCTTCCTCCGCTCTTTCGCTGCCGAGTTGACACAGATTCTTCAGTGAGACGATTTTCTACACACTCAGCACACTTGTGTGCGAACTTTCCGCATCCGAAGCGTTTGATTTTGCACTTCTTACAAGAAAATGCAGAGTCTCCTGAAAGTTTAGGATTTCCCGCTGGGTTTGAATTAACCCAACTCAACTGCTCATACAGAAGCCGTAGTCCAAGGTTAGCTGGTGTGACTGTATTGTCTCCAAGGCCGTTATGAGCGCTCCGTAGGATTTGGGAAGAGCTAGTAGATGCTTGCATACCACGTCTTCTTCCTGCATGTTGACTGCCGCCACCCTTAGCTCACGCTGAATCTTCTCGAACCGAAGCAAGAATGTCTTCACGCCGCCACTTTCAGTCGCTAACCTTAGCTCTTGGAATTTCTTCTTCAATTAATTTCTGCAATGCCAACTCGCTTGAAAGTTTCTTCCATGCCTCTCATACGTCTACGGTCGGCTTCATGTCCTCGACATACACCAGCTGATCCTCCGAAATCCGATGAAAGAGAACATTCTTGCACTTTCTGTCCAATGCTCTCCGTCCTTCGTGTCCTTCTTCTCCTGAGCACGAACTTCCGCAGAATCCATCTGATGGTCTTATGCGAATTCCGCTTCATCGATGGCCTTCGTCATCAGCCGTTCAAGCCAGAATTTTCAATTCCCGGAATTGTTGCCGATAATCAGAGCGTTTCTTCGGATATCTTGGTAAAGGCATCGTTCTTGAAATCCAAATGAATTCTTAATTGCCCCCTTTCCGTCCGAGGCCGATGACTTATTAAATATGTAGAGATAATGCAAGAGGTCCGGTTTGGTAAAGTGTGGCAGTAGAATTTTATTCATTATAAATCTAATGCCTTGTTCAGACGACAGGCTTGTTACATAATTCAAGGGTGTTTTGAAAAGTATATACAAGGAAAATGTCATCAAGATAGCCTTGTATTATGTTACAACGCTGTAGTATGAACAAAGCATAAGACTACTAGAATACTGTTATGCCTTGTTCAGACTACAGACTTATAACATGTTATAAGCCTATCTTGATGACGATTTTCTTGTTGGAATTATTTGACAACCGTTATAACATGTTATAACTCTGTAGTCTGAACAAGGCATTACTCTATGTTGCTAGGTCATTCCATATTAAATATGACACTTTCGATGTAACAATTAGGACAATGTGCTGTCAAACAAAGTTGGAGAAATCAAGTCAAACATTGCATTAGGTCCTATGAAACATTTGTGGCAAATCGAGAAAAACAGGATTGAAAATTTCAATTTGTTTTTTAAATCGTAATTGTAGCTTAATCATGTAATCTTTTATTTTGCATGGTTTTCAACGTAAGTTTACTATGATTCTAGTGGTGTAATTGATACATTTGTTACTTGGGACCTGTTGCATTTACCTTTGTAGGTTAGACCTCTGAGATTGGTCTTCTGTCAAGATAGAATGTACATTGGACTTTTTTGATTGCGATAAGGACTAATCAAAAATTGTTCACATTAGCTTCCTTCTAGCTTTATTTGTGTACTCTTGTACCGCCTCATGTTTGCAATTTGCAAAAATTCAAAGAAAAAGTAATCTATTATGTTTGAGAACCCCAGCAACTGGCTGTATATTTATTCAATCGGATTATTGTATTAGTTTAACTTATTACTTGGAATACTTGTTCTTTAAAGTAAATGGCAAGACTACACACTTAGGTTTTTTTTTTTTTCAGAAATCTGTAAAGTTTTACCGAATTCTCAAGAACTGAACGTTCGGTAATCCGATTTTACGGATTTCGGTGAAATTTTACAGATATCTGTAAAAAAATTACCGGATCTCGGTAAAATTTTACCGAAATCCGTAAAATCGGATTACCGAACGTTCAGCTCTTGAGAATTCGGTAAAACTTTACAGATTTCTGTAAAATAATCTGAGTGTGTATATAGGGTTAGTGTACAAACTGTACGACCTTATGCTAGTTTTAGACCCACATATGTAGCATTAAAACTCATGGTATACATATCACGCAATAACAATAGTAATATGTAATTCACCCAGCAAATAGGTTTAAAAACAGGCATGGAAAATGTGTGAAAATTTCGTAAAAAGAGATGAAACAAGATTACCGTGCAATAACGGACCATCGCATCTGATTTTGTTATTCTTCTGTTGTTATTGGACCTTTATTGATGGACGTTTGTGCCAATTTGTGAGATTTCCAATTGAATAAATATGTAGCCGATTTAAGAGTTTTCAAATATGATGGGTTACTGTTTGCTAATTCCACGAATTCGGGGGTTCAAGAGTACAAAAATAAAGCTAATACTACTGTGAACATTATTTTATAGGAGCATACCGCAATCACAATAGTCAAATGTACATTCCAGCTTGGCGAAAGACCAATCCAACAGGTTCAATCTACAAATGCAAACGCAATAAGTAACAAATGTATCAATCACACGCAGGAACGGCGCAACGGCGCGTTGCGGCAGCTTTTGACTATCTGTCAAAAGCTGCCGCAACGCGCCGTTGCGCTCCTCATTGTAGCTGCGCCTTTATTCAACTAGGGTAGGGAACGGCTTAAGCACTCCAAGAACCTATTCCAAGCACGGGGTAAACGTTAACCTACAACGCTCATTTTTTGCAGTATGGTGCTCCATGTAGTGATGCACCATACTACAAAAAATGAGCGTTGTGGGTTAGCGTATACCCCGTGCTTGAAATAGGGTCTTGGGGTGCTTTAGCCGTTCCCTACCCTATATGGATTTTTTTATTGATGGTAAGCTAAGCCTTGCTTAATTTTGTTAACTTTGTTAACTTTGTTGAAACTCTCCACTTCATTTCGTGGCCCAACATGTTTACATTCTTGTTGCATTCAGCAACACGGCGTCGAATCAAGTGGAAGTGGGGAAACGCATTTTGAACGAATAGCAGCTAAATCCGAATTTATCGGTACGCGATCTTGCCAACAAACTAAAGTTACCGAAAAATACCGTGTTTTGTGTTTGCAAATCTTGACTCTGACTCTCAAGCCCTGTTTTGAACTGATTTGGCCTCTTGTCACAATGTGAAATCCGTCCCGGAAAAGTATATGGTACAAGAGGTCAAATTACGTGCCAAAAACAGCCAATCCACCAAACTGTCCAGAAATTTGCCTATTAGAGAAGTACTGGGCTTTAGTTAAGCGGAAACTCTTTGAAACGAAGAAGAAAGAAAATGGTACCGATGATTTCACGAGACGATGGAGAATCGTCATGGCAGGAGTTTTTGAGGATACCGTACGGAACTTGACGGCAGATTTACCAGTTCGAGAATTTTTCAGAAAGAAGGATTAACATCTTCATCAACTGTTTATAAAGTAAATATAACTCTATTGTTGTGAAATAAAAAATCGGTTCTGTTAAATTATGAGTATTTGTTCTTCTTGTTGCTATTATTTGGTGTCCAAAATTTAACGTGCACAGGCTTTACCATATTTGAAGAGCTTTTGACACAAGTTATCGGTTGATATTCAGTTTCAGTGGGATCGAGATGAAACCCCAAGTAGCACACTACGATCAAAATTAGTTGTAGTAACTTGAATATAACTTAGCAAGTCATATCTATGTTATTTCAACCGAATGGCAACATGTGTGCTACTAGGGAGGTATATTTTTGTTAATTTTCAGAATAATCAAATCAAAAGTTGGTGCTGTTTTATTATTCCAATAAGTCAAAAACATTTTGTGATGTATCAAAGACGTTTAGAAAATCGTCCTTACTTTTATGAAAAACATAATTCCCATTATCTCTTGAAGCGCAATTCTCATTCTTTGTTAAAAATACATCATCCTTTTTTCATTGCAGGCATATTTTCTACAACTACAGAGAAGCGGAGATGATTATTCCAATATAAAAAAAACAACAACAAACAGACCACAACTAAATGACACTTAAAAGGAACAACAAATACACCCATTGATTACACCAAAGTTAAATGAAAACTCACGAAAACAAGCAAAAAAAAAGAAGTATTAAATTGAAGCACCAAACTAAATAAACATATAAAAAACGATCGCATAACATTCTTTCTAACCAAAGACAAACATTAAACTGATCAGGTTTCAGAATGAAAGAACAAATTTTTACCAAAATAAAAATAAAACACCCGACAAGGATATGAAAACCACACCCACAACGACGAGGAATGAAGTTGAACCTGAACTCCGACGATTTGCTTTTTTTTAAACCGTTGAATAAGTATTGAGAGAACCAGATGGCACAGATTTTTGAATGTTAGCTCGTGCAGCTGTTTGATTTTATTTTTCAAATCGTACAGATTTTATTCCGTGATTAACCGAAGAAGATACAAGTATTTTATCTCACAAGAAATAAATTTAAAAAAAAACTGGAATTGTTGAGCAGCAGAAGAATTTGCATGGATCGCTATAAATGTGGTAACGTTGAATTGAATAGTTGACTAGAATTGATACGAAACATTTAGATTTTATAAATAGACCACATGGGGCAATATGATTCTAATATATATCTTTTATACACAATCACACGAAAGAGAACAAGACAGATGAAGCGTTAAACTCACAGTTAAAATTAAATTGAAAAAAAAAACAGCTTTTAGAACCTAAACGAAGAACATTTTACATATGAACAAGCAAAACTGAATGTAATCAACCAAAGAACTACTTTAATAAACAGCACCTTTCAAGAAGATCGTTTCAGAATTGAGATTATTTCATTTTCGTTCCAATTTGAAGTAGCAAAACGAAACACAGGTAGTTTAACATAAAATTGTGCATCTAAAATCTAAAAACAAAAAAAAAAAGAAAAGTTTATCGCTCAACTAAAAAACATTGTGGCATGGACACGAAATTAACCTTTGACATTTAAACCATTTCAGCCCACGACTGACTATAAAAGAAAGCTTAAAGAAAAATCGAAACCATAACCTCTAGATGTTTAGCGGAAGAATGTTTTATTTCCCCTACTAAAAAAGCGTGATTGCTAATCCAAATGACAGCTGGCAGAAGGCTAATAAGATCCATGATGGTAGGAATGAAATTTCGGGAGAGAAGGGAATTAAACCAAATCGAAGGAAACAAGCACTCGGTTTTGGCAATGGGATCGAGACTGGAGACTGGTTTGATGCTTTTCGTTTCTTTCGTTTTGTTTTTTCGTTTTTATGAACGTTGTTATGGTGCTGATGCAATCGCAGATTGCTTTGATTTTATTCCATTATACAAATTTGTCACATCGAAAGAGGAGGTGAAAAATTGAATTGTGCTGAGTGGAAGCGGTGAATTCTAGGTAAGCTTTTGGGGTTAGATTTTACGGAAATCATAAACTGGTGTATCTGCCAACGTTATGGCGTAACACGTCACAATGTATCTTTTTATTACCCTCATTACGCATTGTCGTCACATCATCAATAGAACGGGACGGATCCACCAGCTTCGGGAATTCCGGATGCATCAAGCAACTAATGTAGGTGAATCGTTGCTCTGATAGGCGTCAAGCAATAAAATTAAGATTATTTGCCCGTGTTGACGACACATGTGAGTTACTAACCCAGTTTTCCGGCCTTCCGGAATACGGAAAATGATATAGGTGTTGCCGAGAAGGGTGGCCACAGGGAAGGATAATTCTGTTTTTATTGTTTTGTTCTTTCTAAGCAAAAAGGTCTCTTTCGAAGTAACTACGCCCGGGGGAACGAAAATGGCCGACCGTTTATTGAATGGGATTTTGACACATCACAGTTCTGTGAGTCAGTGTACATTCAACCTGTAAACATTTATACTTTTGGGACCATCTGAAATTGATCAGGATACTTTTATTGAAAGCGATATCCATGTGGTGGTGCGCAACACACTCAGTCATTCACTATTTCATTGATTCATTGTTGCATTAGGAAATCGTCGTTATAGACGCAAACAACTTTTGAGCAGTGTTCGTTCATAGTTCGCAAATTATCAAAACAATGTATTTTATTTCAGCTTAACATGTTAAAATATCAATTAAACTAACAAATTAATCAGATTGCTGATGGCAGAGGTGCATTCTGCTTTCGGATAGAATCTATCCTTGCGCACACCGAGGGGCGTGCTGATGTGGAGCAGTGCCAACAATGCACTTTCAGCATTTAGTACTCAATTTGAACTTGAAAGTTTACGGAGAGTAGATTCAGTGCTCATACAGAATGGACGTCAGTTCTCAATCTGAACTTCAAAGTTCAGGTAAACTATATCAAGTACTCAATCGAAACCTGAACATTTAAGCAAAGTACCTTAAATATTCAACCTGAACTTAAAAATTCATGACAAGGAAAACTCAGCACTCAATCAGAACTTGAAAGGTCATGGAAACTACATTTATCACCCAATCTGAAAATACAAGTGTACAGAAAGCACATTCAGTACTCCAGCAGTGCTTGAGAGATTATGGAATGTACATTTAATACTCCACCTGAACTTGAAAGTTAACAGAAAGTATTTGTAGTTCTCATTATAAACATGAAGTTCGTGGAACCTACAATATGTACCAAATCTGACCATAAAAGATTGCATAAAGAACCTTCACCAACATGAACTTGAAACATCATGAAAACTAAGTTCAGCACTCAATTTAAACTTGATAGTTTAAGGAAAGTACTTTCAGTACTCAATACGAGCTTGAAAGTTTACGGAAAGCAGTTTCAGTACTCAACCTGCATTGAAAAGGCCACGGAAAGAACATTCAGTACTCATTTTGTAGTTGAAAGAGCATGGAAGGTACTTTTGGTACTCAATCCTAATTTGAAAGTTGACAAAAAAAACTTCAGTACTCAGCCAGAACTTGAGAGTGGGGACGTTCCTGGCATAGTGGTTAACATCCATAATCTCTCACGCTAAATTCATGAGTTCGAATCTCGCCCCCGGACAAATTGCGAAAATACTGTCGATATTAAAGCGGAAAACAGTGGAATATCCAGCGTAATTAAAGGTATTTTACTTAACCGATCACTTAGTTATTTTATTGTTCAACCTTGGTTGAATTTTATTTATTTCTTAATTGTACAAATTGAGAACTTGGTTCACTCTTCTTCAGCACAATTTATTGTTCTGTGAACGTAGGATGATATTAAGAGATCGGTTCACATGCGGGTTACCTTTTTGTACACAGAAAAAAATAATTAATTTTAAGAAGCGCGTAAAATTTTCCATCTTTTAATTCCAAGCCAAAGTAGGCGTAAACCAATAAAGTCTATATAAGGTCTGGGGCACCGCACTGCTTGCTTGTATTGGAAGCAAAAATAATGTAAACATTGCTGAGCCGACGAATGATTACGTAACACTATTGTACTTTCTATTGGCGGGCATAGACTCAGATAAAAAAAATCGGTTCAAACGTTGATTATGAATGCTGAATTGTGGAAATAATCATGACACAAATGCCATTTATTGAGCAGAAGCATTTCCTCCCGATAACATGGATCATTTATAGTGAATTTAACTGAGGTAATTAAATTTTTGCCACACAAACTTTCAAACGCTGAGACTTGACAATCGAGTAGCGATATAGAGCCAATTTTCCATCATCGGTAGACTGGAACCGGTTGAAAAATTAGGTTTTATAGCGCATACAATAAACAATCACGGAGCGAACGAATCAAAATAAATAGTATGACGTAGCAGTTTGCGAGCTTTTGTGTAGCGTGCGCAAGGAGTGCAGTGGTATTAGTGTCATGAGCGAATTTTGATCATTTCACTAATGTTGTTGTAGCTACTGGGCCAGACCTTATATAGACGTCATTGGGCGTAAACAACGCAATTGGTTGTATTCTTTGCTGAGCCATACAACAATGTTTGCAATCCTTCATACAACAGGCTTGATTCAGGCGTTATCTGGCTTAAAGTTACATTCCCTTTATGTGCATTAGATAACGCAGAAAATGCTATGTTTCTTCTTATCTGTGTATGCATTTAGTTTCATGGGCGGGCGGAAATATAAATCCACTACCACATCATCATAATTTGAGTACCTTGGGCTCCGTTGTGATAACATCTCGTTAGGACGACTACTTGTTGACTCGATGCACAGGGAATCTTCCGCATGAGTGATGCTCGTTCTCGACAAGCAGGCGGCGCTAGTTTATTCGTACACGAACAAATACTCAAAGAGGTGTTTGAGTGACTACGATGAGAGATGAGCCAACCCGAGGCTAAAAATCTCGATAATTAAGAAGAAAAAAAGAACTTGAAAGTTTCCGGAATCACTATTCATTCAGAACATGAAAGATCATGGAAACTGCATTTAGTACTCAACCATAACTTGAAAGTTTATGGAAAGGACATTCAGTACTTCAACTTAGCTTGAAGGAAGTAGAAAACTGAACTTAAATGTTTACGCAAAGTACCTTCAGGATTGTAACAGAAGTTGAAAGTTTCATAGAAGGTACATTAAGTATTCAATTGAAACTCCAAAGTTTACAGAAGTTTACAGAGTGCTTTCAGTACTTAATATGGATTTGAAAATTTACAAAGAGCAGTTTCAGTGCTCAATTTGACCTTAAAAGTTTATGGAGACTAAATTTAGGACTCAATTTATCTATCTATCTATCTAGGATTTCTGTCTGTCTGAACCTTATAGACTCGAAAAATACTGAACCAATCAGCGTGAGTTTTTGTATGGATGGTTTTTTTGGGGCTGGAGAAGGTTCTAATAATAGTTACAAACCCTCCCTTTTCTGGAAAGAGGGGCTCCCATACAAATGATACACTAATTTGTGCATAACTCGGTAAATTTGGTATGGGCGAGGTTTTAAATACCAGAAATGTTTTTATGGTAGTTCGAAGCCCCTCTTTTTTCTGAAAAAGGGGGCTCCCATACACATGAAACAAAAATTTCAACTAAACCTGAGATCCCTACTGTTATGGAAATTTGTATGCAGGAATTGATGGGTCCCAAAAACGATCTTATAATTCAAGACCCCTCCCGCCTCTAGAAAGGGGGGCTCCCATGCAAATGAAAAACAAATATCTGCATAACTCTAGAACTAATCAAGCAAATGGAAACATATTTTGTATGGGCGAGTTTTTGAAGGCATGACATATTTTTATTGTGGTTCGAGACCTTTCTCTGCAAAGAGGGGGTCCTATACAAGTGAAGCACACTTGCCTACTGCTATGCAAATTTCTATGCAGGGTTCATGGATCCGGGAGAGGATCTTATGATAGTTTGAGAGCCCTCCCACCTCTAGAAAGAGGGGCTCTCCTGCAAATGAAAACCAAATTCCGGTATAACTCGAGAACCAATCAAGCAAATAGAACGAAATTTTGTATGGGCAAGTTTTTGAAGGCTATAAACATTTTTATGGTGGTTCAAAGCCCCCCTCCCTCGGGTTTGGGTTTGATCCTATACAAATGAAATACCAAATTTAAACCAAACATGAGAACTATCCCTACTGCTATGCAAATTTGTATGCAGGGGTTTTTGGGTCTAACAAAGGATCTTATGATAATAGGCAATCCCTCTCTCTCTCTGGAAGGGGGGGGGGGGCTCTTATAGAAATAAAACATAAATTTCTGCATAACTCAAGAACTAATCAAACAAATGGGACGAAATATGGCTTGTGGAGGTGGAAATGTTTCTACGATGGTCTGAGACCCCCCTCCTCTTTGGAAGGAGGAGGGGAGGGTACTCATAAAAATGAAACACAAATGTGAACCAAACATGCGAATTGTCCCTACTGTTATGAAATTGTTTATGCAGGGATTTTTGGAGTCGGGGAAGGTTTTTGTGATGGTTCGAAACTCCTCCCTCATCTAGAAGGCGGTGCTCGTGAACTAATCAAGCAAATGGAACCAAATTTGTTATGTAAGGGTTTTTGAAGGCAAGAAATGTTTCTATGGAGGTTTGAGACTCCTTCCCTCCCTGGTGATTCTTATGATGGTTCGAAGTTCTTTCCCTGTCTGGAGGGGAAGGGGGGGGCTTCTATATAAATGAAACACAAATTTCTGCAAAACTCGAGAACTAATCAAGCAAATGGAACCAAATTTTGAATGTGGGGATTTTTAGGCAGGGTTTTTTTTCTAGGTGGTTCGAGACCCCTTTCCTCTAGAAGGGGAGCGGGCTTTCAAACAAATGAAACAGAAATTTGAACCAAACATGAGAATTATCCATGCAACTAAAACACACAATGTGTATTTCTCGGGTAAGCAGCATGTTCTGATAGAAGTTTGACACCTTATTAGTAAAGAATGGGGGATGCTTGAGTTAGTCTCAGTGCTACATTATGCACAAGAAGTTAATCAAAGGTTATGCAATAGAAAATTACATTCAAACTGACAGGATACAGGATACGACTTTGTTTAAAAATAAATGTTTTGTCTATGAAATGCTTCTACGCAGAAAGAAAAACCGGCAGAAACTACCGATCCAAGGGTTAAATTAAAAACGCAAACTTCTGTTTTTTTTTCAGATATTACTCACATTACCAACCGAAAATATTTTAACCAGATTCACTCATTCATATTTATTTTTTAATCCCTTTCTGAGCTGAGCCCTACACAGATAAAAAAAAACACTGAATTTTCTGCGTTATCTAATGCACATACAGGGAATGCTAGATTTTACAGAAAATAATGGGATATTACATGTAAAAACAAGCCAGATAACGCCTAAATCGAGCCTGTTGTATGAAAGATTGCAAACAATATCGTTGTTTACGCTCATTTGGCTTGGAATTACACGAGGGGAAATTTTACGCGCTTGTTAATATTAATTATTTTTTTCTGTGTAAGCTGATAGATCTTCAATCGAAGTCACTTAAATACCTTTTGGGTATTTTCGTAACTTTTGTGGGGGTGAGACTCGAACTCGTGACTTTGGTGTGAGATGTATGGATGTTAACCACTTCGCTGGGGTCAATCACCCCCTGATCAGAACTGGAAAGTTCACATAGAGTGCTATTAGTATTCAATCTGAACTTGAAAGTTTACGGAGAGTACAATCAATACTCAACCTGAACTTGAAAGTTCATGGAAAGTACAATCATTAGTCAATCTGATCTTTACAGTTTGCAGAAAGTTCTTTCAATACCTAATCAGAACTTGAATGTTACCGGAAAGTACTTTTAGTACTTAATCTGAACTTGAAAGTTCATGGAAACTGGGATAGGAAGCGCGAAATAATAACACGCGAGAAAACTACAGTAATTTTAAAATTTAAGCAAGAGAAAAACACACGTTTGGACGCGATGACAACGGTAAACACCCGGCGTAGGATGGACCACAAGATGTGCATTTTGCTTCTACCTTTGTAAACACCAAGGGGCGTGCTGATGTGGCGCAGTGTCAACAGTACAGTCTCAACATTTAGTACTCAATGTGACCATGAAAGTTTAAGGAGAGTAAATTCAGTACTCAAACTGAACTAGAAATTTTCCAGAAATAACTTCCAGTTCTCAATCTGAGCTTGAAAGCTCACAGAGAGCACAATTAGTACACACGCTGAGCTTGAAAACTTGTAAAAAGTACATGCAGCACTCAAGCTGAAGTTGAAAGTTCATGGTTAAACTTAAAGTTAAACTTGCAAACCTCCATTGTTTTAAAGTTCTTATAAAAAAAAACTTGTGTGCCAGAAGTACTTTAAGCGCTGATTGAACATGAATCACAACCCATCCTCGTAAATTTATCATGTACAAAGATAAAAAGAAACATTGAATTTTCTGCGTTATCTAATGCACATAAAGTAATTGCTAGATTTTGAAGAAAATAACGGGATACTTCATGTAAATTTGAGCAAGAATGCGCCTGAATTTAGCCTGTTGTATGAAAGATTGCAAACATTGTTGTATGGCGCATGAAATATTGGAAAAGTTATTCAGCTTTCTAGGAGAAGAAGCTGCACAACTTCTCAAAATTTGTTTGAACAAGCGATTACTCGATACTGATGTTTGTTGGGTAGTGAGTGGCCGTCTGTGGAAAAGTAGTTCAGTATTTTCAAAACGAAGAAACAGTTTACCATATAGTTAAAAGTCTTGCCGCTCGCTATAGCTTCATTTGGCAAAGATAAACTGCAGCGCCATATCTGCGGCAAGATCTGGAATTAATATAGTTATGGCAAAAGGTGAAAAATTACACACTGAGAGACTTTGCCGAAGACGACAACTCTCTAGAGTTTCATTTGGCAAAGATGGACTGCAGTGTAATGTCTGCGGCAAGGTCTGGAACTAAAAAGATGACACATGACATACTGAGAAACTTTATCCAAAACTACATCTCTCTGGAGATTCATTTAGCAAAGATACACTGCAGCGCTGTCTGATTGGCAAGATCAGGAATTAATATTATATTGTCAAAAGACGACAAATAGCATACCGAGAAACTTTGTTCAAGACGGCAACTCTCCAGAGCTCCATTTGGCAAAAAAAGGTTGCAGCGCCATCTTTGCGGTACGATCTGTAAAAAATATGATAATCTCAAAAGACGACATATGATATAATGAGAAATTTTGCCCAGGATGGCAACTCTCTAGAGCTTCATTTGGCAAAGTTTGACTACTGCGCCATCTTTACGGTGCGATTTGAAACTAATCTGATAATATCAAGTGACTACTTGACACTTACATTCTCAATAACTTTACTGAAGACGGCAATTCCCTAGAGCTTCATTGGACAAAGATATACTGCAGCGCCATCTCTGCGGAAAAATCTGGAACTATTGTGATAATGTTAAATGACTACACTTTACATTCCAAACAATTTCGCCAAAATCAGCATTCTCTACAATGAAGCTGGAGTGATGTATGCATGTTAATGTATGTTAACACACCTAAACTAAAACTTCCTTTCCTTTTAAGCAGATTCCCGGAGGACAATGGTACCCGAACCATTTTTTTTGTTTCAATGGATTTTTGATACCAGAATCTTTCAAATGGTGCATAAACATTGACTCTAAGCTCAAATTTCGAAATTCTACAACGGGTTGAAATCTGGGTACCCTTATAAGTACAACCACCTTAATCTCTTTTTTATAATATTTTACTACTATTTTTGTACTACTATTTTACTACGGCAAAAGGGTATATGCATCATAAGATTGGACAAATTTTCATTAACAAATTGAAAAATGCGCCCTAAAATTGCTCGTTAAATTCAACAAAATATAACCATAAAGTATATGAAATGTTCCATAGACATGTGAAAACAGCTCCATAGAATAATGAAAATTGAGCATTGAAAACCCGGATATGGTAATTAATGATAGATGCAATGCTAAATATATCATGTATAATCTGACAATGGTTTACTTTAAAAGTAAACTTAAGCATCAATTAGTGTACCAAACGGATGATGAAAAGTACCTTGATCTTGTATGGTACATTAATTGAAGCTTAAGGTTACTTCTCAACTGGATCAATGTCAGATTGTACATAATATATTTAGCATTGTATCTAGCATTAATGAACATATCCGGGTTTTCAATGCTCAATTTTAATTATTCTATGGAGCTTTTGTCACATGTCTTTGGAACATTTCATATATTTTATGGTTTTATTTTGATGAATTTCAAGAGCAATACATTTCATTTTAGGGAGCGTTTTTCAATTTATTATTGAAAATTTATCCAATCTTATGATGCATTTATAAGGCTGCCATTTTATTTTTTAACTAAACCGATTGGTTAAAAAATAAGAAAAGATAGGGTATCTTTTCTAAGAAAATAACAAGCTGGTATCATATAAGTAACAAGTTCTGTTATCCCAGATATCGTTTTGATTTCCGCTGTTATCGTATAACAAATTTGGTAATCACCATTGGCATATTTTGTTATCATATGTTATCATAATAAATGAACTTTTTTTACGAACGTTATTGGTTGAATTGAAAAAAACTCTTATATAATATTTCCAGCATATTTGAACAAGAAATAATGCTTTATATCAAAAAGACAAATCTCAGTTATTAGCATGAGAATTTCATTTCAAATTGATAACATAATTTGAAACTATTTCAATAAATTTGCTAACGATACAGGTTTTGTTATCAAGATGATCACAGTGATAACAAAATTAACAAGTAAATTCCAAGCCTTAGCTTTCTTGGAAGGTGAACTAAATATTGGATAATAGACGAGTGGATACCCGAACAAAAGTTTATACCAAATTGATAACAGGTTCTAATATCAAATTACCTGAATAAACAGCCAAAACAACAAAAGAGATAATATTCGTTGGATATCACGATATTAACTTATTTTATTATCAAAGAGTTAATTTTTATAACAAATTTTGTGATATAAACCAATTTTTTGAGATAATTAAAAATTATGTAATCAACATGATATCAAATCCATACACTAATAAGTGAAGTATTGTTTCTGGCGAGAAGCTCAATTTCATATCCATAACATGCTGAAAATATTCCGCATTCGTCAGCATGCTGGTAGAATTCAATAACGTTCGTTAAAAATCGGCTTTAAAAATTGATAACAGATGATAACAAACTTTGCCAATGTTGATAACTAAATTTGTTCTGCGATAACAGGTGAGTTCAAAATGATATCTGAGATAACAAAATTTGTTACTCATTTGATATTAGTTTGTTATTTTACTTTGCTTATAAACCCGAGCAAAGGATTATACTAAATTGATTACAAGTTTTAATACCAGGTTACCATTTTTTTGATCACTGAGTATGTTATCGTTGAGGCTGAATAAACAGCCAAAATAACAGAATGAATAACAAAAAAGTACTCGTTGAATATCATAATAATAACTTATTTTGTTATCACTGCGAACAACAAATCCTGTATTGTAAGCAAATTTATTGAAATATTTTCAAATTATGTTATCAATTTGAAATCAAATTCTCATGCTAATAACAAAAAAAAAATTTAATTAAAAGCAAAACGCTGGAAATACTTATAGTTTTACAATTTCACTCATAACGTTCATAAAAATAGTGTGTTCAAAATGATAACATATGATAACAAAATGTGCCAATTTAGTTATCACTAAATTAGTTATGCGATAACGGCGGAAATCAAAACGATAACTGGGATAACAGAACTTGTTACTTCTATGATATCAGCTTGTTATTTTCCTTTTGTAGGGTACCGTCTTTGTTACAATAACGCACCGCTTCTTTAATTTGGTTGCTCCCGAGGTTTTGAATGTACACAGAAACAAAAGTGTTCACGAAAATGAAAACGGACCGTGAACTAGTTCACGATTTCATGATTTTTTCCGGAAAACGTGAACTAGTTCTCGATAACGCGATTGAGTTCACGGTGTATTTTTTCTTGTTCTCGAATTCATGACTGCTGTTCACAGATTCGGGCACGGATTTCTTTCCGTGTAATGTCTCGTTCAAAGTGTGAATTTGATTGATTCCTCGTTGAGCTTTTTTGATCGATTATAACAACTGCCAATCAACAGAACAGAAACCTCCTCTGCCCCTCGATTGCGAACGAATAAATCAACAAGCAATGCAGCTATCGAATACATATTTGTTTTTAATTAAAGTTAACGTTCCGACGAACTCAGCCTCCACCGCTGCCGGCCACCATCGGATAATGGAAAACGCGAAGCAACCATCAGAGATTTACACAGACTTAATTTCGCATGCGAATTCGGTAAGCATTCTCGTCCAACCAAATTTTGTTTGCGTTGCACGGCCAGCCATTTCAACTCAGTTTTGAGTCGGTTTTGACTCACTTTCAGCAAATCAAAAACATCCATCTGATTTGAGTCGATGTTTTTGATTTGTCGACTTGTCAATTCCAGTAACATTTACTCAAATTTGAGTGACTCCTTGTTTGACGAAAGTGAGTCAAAAACGACTCAAAACTGAGTTGAAACGGCTGGCCGTGTGCGTCTGTTCTGCGCATAGCACGAACGCTGAAAGTGCCTCAAAAATGTGTTGAAAATTGTAACTACGCATATAGTGAAAATCAACCAACGACTGAATTCCACCCGCTTTTGATCCGTTTTCAGCGACCGTGCAGCACAAACCCCTAAACAGCCAATCTAGCCATCGAAATTGAATTACACGCCCAAACAATGGCGGCCCGTTTCCCACCGTGCCCTCGCGATTGGAGATATGTTGCGGTATAAATTAATATTGTACCATTTTCCTCTCGGGACAGCGCCAGAAACAGACTTCAGTGGTCGAAAAGGCAGGTTAATTATGATGAGTGCTTGTTCCCTTCGACCAGAATCAACCCCCCGTCCCCTCGCCATAGCCTTCTGCCCCGCCCAAAAAACCGTGAAAGTTAACACACAATGCTGAATCGAAGCCGAAGGAACGAGAAGACGACTAATTTGGTAAATGGTGATTAAATAATTCGATAAAATTGATATAAATGTCATTAATAGTAGCTGATATAATTTGCAAATTGATTAAATATAATGGCGTCAATAAACTGAGAGAATGAACTCAATTGAGTGGGAACATAGGATGGAGAGAGAGAGAGAGAGTCCCTAGTAAAGTAATTACCTTTCCCCCATCGGAGGAAGTTTAAATTGCCGTGTTTTCTGAAATCTAAACTCATCTATTAAGCATGTTACCCCCTTAAACGAGAGGATAAAATCTTATAAATGTCTGTCAAATAATTGAATCTCTAAAGCCGATACAGCGTAGAAGTGTTTGTCAACTGAATAAAAACCGTAAGCGTAAAAATGTCTTTAAATAATGTTTGACTGTTACTTAAAAAAAATGAATCATAACCGGACCGTAATTACAAAGTAGGCACATTTCGCTTGAACCCTTGTTTTTTTTTCATTCCGAGCATCATTCACTGCATACTCAGCTTGAAACCAGTAATAAAATGGCCGCCCTAGGGGCTTGCATTAATTGTCAATTAAAAAGTCATTCAAAGAAACAGGAAATGATACCAAAAACAAACGGAAAATTAAAAAAAGGAATCCCAATTAAATTTCGTACAGTAAAAATGCATGTCACAGTATGTGTAGTGTCGTAAATGGAGAAATAACAGAACGCAAAAATTAAAAGCAGCAAGACGGGGGAGAATAAACAAGCAGTGCATCGTTGAGCATGTAGACCATAAATAAATAATTAATCCGATGATGTTAACAGCAGAAATGCAAGAAAAAAAATTACATTAAAAAGTAAGCATAAATTAAAATTTGAACATTACATCCGCATTGAAGTAGGTCAGCTGTTATTTTCATTTTCCCTTTTAACCTTTCCACCAATTTGCAATTTTCTCTTTTTTTTTTTTTGAACCCCCACCCTGAGTTGATTGACAGCGCCCTTTTCGCACGTTGCTTGCTTTGATTGAAAATGTTTTTTTTTTTTTCATTTTTCTTTCCACACGCATTGAAGAGCAAACTGCTGGCTTGTAACAAACAGACAGAGTTCCAATTTGGATCGCGTAGAGAAATCAAGAAAATAAAATGATAAATAATTTGAAACTGAAGCTTCTGGCTGTAGTAGATTTAAATGGAACGTGACTGTTTTAAATGAAACAAATAAACATGTGGCTGTCAGCACATTGGATTGATGGCAAATGTGAAAATAATTGATTTAATTTTTTGTTTGTTTTGAATTCGATTTGGTGACAGCTTTTGCACGATAGTCCTTAAACTTAACGATTGAATAAACTAGAATAATTTATTTTGAACTGACGGATTGTAGACTTCGAAACATTCGATTAATGATGATGACAGCTCATTTGGAAATTTTCTCTATGCGTGTGTATATTGGTGCAATTATTATGATGGAAATAAATACACATTGAACATCAACACCAATCGCACTTCGCTTCGATAAGAACTAATTCTACGCATATACAGGGTGCGGCAGAAAATAATGCAAACATTTTTTGTATTCCTTTCAAATCCCATTTTCAACTAATTCAAGCAATAATATCAACATTTTCGAGTGCAGTTATTAAGTCTTTTTATTCAATGTGTGCTCCATTTTTATTAATAACAACCTCGAGCCGACGCCGGAAGCCAGAGCATGCAGTTCAGACGAAGTCCTCCAACATTGACTGCCATGTGCGTGTTATGGTTGACTTCAGGGTTTTCACACTAGGGTGTGATGTTTTGCAGGCTCGTGCTTCAACATATGCCCAAATCGAATAATCCAACGGATTAAGATCTGGACTGTTAGGGGGCCACAAATTCTTCGGCCAAAACTTCATGTTATTGTTCAACCATTATTTGTGGTTCGATTTGACGTGTGACACGGTGCTCCATCCTGCTGTAGGACAACGTTTTGGTCTTCGGAAAAGTTGGCCTTCACTCAGGGAAACACTTGGTCCTTTAAAATACCGATATACACTTCGGTATTGATTTTAACTCCAGCATCAATGAAAACAGGCGGCATTTTCAAACCGTTGGACGCCACCAAGCCATGACACCAGCCGGATGTTTGGTTTGAAATTTGAATGTCACTTTTTCCGGAATGTTCTCCATTTTCTGCGGTGAAATGAACCGGTCCGTGTGGCTGTTGGCCACATCATCGATGATGTAAAGCTTTTCGTCGGAGGAACAATCTCTTGGTACGAGTCACTCGTAGGTCCTTGACCCGGGCCGTAATCAAGTGGCATTTCACTCTGGCTCTGGAAGATGCATGCAGGTCTTCTTTGATGATTCTCCGCTTGGATTTCACCGAAATATTGGCTTCTTATGCAAGTTCTCTTATTCTCCGGGTTACGAGCAATTTTCGCACGGACCGATTTAATCACGTTCACATGCGTGTAAAGCGCGTACGTCCGCTTTCCGGCTTCCGCTGCTTAGGACCATCCTGCAGGGACATTTTCATGCGGCAAACTGTTGCCAATTGGCACCCTACCACCTTGGCAATCTCTTTCGGCTTCTTCTGGGCGAGCAACAAACTGGTGATCACTTCTTTTGCGAACATTTTGACGAATTTGCAATAAAACAAATAGGATGTATGGAAGCAGCACTTGAAAGTAAACATAAACAAATACACTTTCGACCGAAATTAGTCACTAGCTACACGAAATAACATTTTCGCATTATTTTCTGCCGTACCCTGTAGACTATTCCGAAAAATAGAAATAAACTTTCTTTGGAAAATCAAATAGACCATACTGTTAATTTTCCACTATTTTATTCTCAAACAAGGTAAGTAAGAAAGTTACCACGGTAAGTAGAAAATTTTTACCATATTTATTTTGTTTGCTTGATTTTTCATAGGGTAGGTGAGTTTACTAACTTTTCTCTTAACACTACCAATAAGCTTCTGCACTTTTAACTAATCTTTCTTAAATGTTTCCATATTATTCGCTAATAGCTTTACAAATACGACATGATCCCAGCTTCGCAACTAACTAGCAGCACGATCAATGAAACATTTATGTACACACGGAAGAAACAAAATACCCGAAATTCGGTTCATTTCACCCAACTCCGTGCGGGAAGCCAAATTCGAGTATTTGCCATAGTACTCAAATTTGAATAACTGTATCCAAATATACGATATTTAAATCTGATATGCGTCAAATAATAAAAGTATGCAAACGACTTCCATTTTGACTCAAAAATGAGTTGTCAATGAAGTACTTACCCATTGAGTAATCTTTACCTAATTTGCAGTATGCAATTTACCCGTCTCTCCAGTTCAACAACAGTACTCAACTTTAAGTTTAAAAATACTCAAGTTTAGGTACCTTTTTTCTTCCGTGTACGCTGGGCCAAGGTGACTCTAATATCTCAGGTGATCTCAATACTGTATATGAGAATTTCAGCCATGTTTAAACGCATGCTAATATGATCCAAATCAAGTAAAATCAGGCCTGGCATACTGAAGTTGTCTCCTTTACAACTAAAGCCCGATTCGAAGTAAATTTGGACGCATTCGAGTGATCATAGCTCAAGAATTAAATAATCTACACGGCTATTCAAAACGTCAAACAAACTGGCATTTATTCCAGCTTTCAAACGATATATACCAAATCATTACATTTTACCGTTTCAAACGAACTGTCACACTTTACTTGTGATCTATGCCATCATGATCTGCACAATCGCTGGTGGCACTGTACCGGCGAACTTATTCCACTATAAACGCATTTTCTGTGCATTTGTCACTTCTTTTCCCGCATCCTCGAAGTTTTCGCTTGACAATTGCCCAATATTTTTCGATCGGTCTGAACTCAGGGCAATTCGGAGGATTAATCTCTTTGGCGACGAAATTAACATTGTTTGCAGAATACCATCCTAGTACCTCCTTAGAGTAGTTGTAGCTGTGTAGATCTGTCCAAAACAAACCGTTGGTCTTGTGTTGCCGGATAAAGGATAAATCCGCTTTTTCAGACACTTTTTTGTGTAAACCTTCGACGGCATTGTGTGAGATGTGATGAAAACCTTTTAAGGCCACAATTGCACATCTTTAGTTTCACAGCAAAATTGAAAGGTTACATTTTCACATAGGTTTCGTCATCCATTAAAATACATCCATCAAATTTCGTCAAAACTCGTTCGTATAGAAGTCGTGCTCGCTTTTTGGCCAGTAAATTTTGTTTCAGGGAGCGATTCAGATGTTTACTGGCATAAAAAGACTTATGTCCTTGTCTTGAAAGGATGTTACGTACGGTGGAAAAGTTCGAATCGTATTTCTTTGCCAAATCGCGTATGGAGACCCCTGGGTTGCCTTTCACATACCTCAACACCTTTCTCCTCAGCTCTTTGTTCGTAGTGCCACTTTTATGATGGATGCGCTGTACTCTATCCACACTCAGAGTATCCTTGTAACGTTTGATTACAAGACAAACCATTTGCTTTCGGAATTTTAACACTTTTGCTATTTTTGAGGCAGACCACGAAGGATTCTCTAGATGTTTGTGCACAATAAATTTTCTTTCCTCAAGTCCATGATCCGTCATTTCGAGATCCGTCGATCAATCGAAAAAAAACTTTTCATCAATTCCTTCGTCAATGAAACATCAACAAATGCCTGTCCAACGTTTTTTGTTCCAACCACCAGGGACACGGTGGTGTGTTAAACCGTGCGTCCAGATTAGCTTTGAATTGAGCTTTATCAGGGGCCTGGCAACCCTATCTTATTTACAAGCGTATGACAGTATGCAACATATCACGGGCCTTATTTGAATAAGGCCCGTCTGACGGGTAGGAACACCAGCATTGTTTACAAACAATGAATCTTTTGAAGTTTGGTTGTTAGAGATGTTGACTACAGGAAAATCTCTGTCCGCCAGATCCCTGAGCTTTATGCAACAGTGCCTGTGATGTCAAACTCGCAGTTTAAATTTAACGAGTAAAGGAAATGATTAGTTTCACGCTGCCAGGCCTGTGTTCTATGTCATTGGGATGTCGCGCGCCACACTCTCGTTTCATTGTACTCAATTTTTGAGTGCAATTGTATACTATCTCTTTTTCTCTCGCTGAAATACTACTCAATTTTCGTAAAAAGTGGATCTACTCCTTAAATTGAGTAGATCCACTTGTTACAAAAATTGAGTAACATATCCGTGAGCAAAAATGAGATAGTATACAATTTTACTTAAAAATTGAGTACAATGAAACGGGAGGGCAGGCTGCAAGGTTTGTTTACCAATATTTCGGGGGAAAAGTGCACGTGCTAAGGTATGTAAAAAAAACGTTTAGTCCATACCATTTACATTAATATATCCGGAGCAATCTGCGATTAGGGCGAACATGCAGAACGTAAACAAAAAATAAATGATGATTCGAATATTGCGAGTAGAATTTCAAACAGTAATTTACAATTTAACGATTAAGTTCAAATACAATCTAGCATACAGACAGAGAACAAAGCTAGCTTCTAATTCATATATATTAGCCATGGAAATTCGGTCGTTTTTCATTGAAAATTGCACATTTCTAATATACACCTGCCAATACTAGGATGTTTGATTACGCCAGCTTCAATGTTGGCCCCACAAGTACTGGAAATAATAGTATCACCGTCTATTTTTGACATTTTGATAGGTTTCGCCTACCACTTTTCGTCGTTGTTTTGATTATTTTATCAGTGTCGCCTTTTACTTAACGCCATGTTTATGTTTTGATTTAAATTACGCCTTTCACTTTGTCAACAATCAATATGGCGTAAATCGCATAAGGAAGGTCAAATAATTATGTCACGCAGCTAAACGCAAATTGCTCCGGATGTAACTCTTCACTCTTAGTCAAAAATGCAACTAATAACTGTCATCATGTGCGCAATGCACTATTGAGTATTCTTTACTCCTTCGCTTCACTGCTAAATCTCGTTTGATACCCCGCTACTCCACCCGTTTTCCCAACCAACTGATGAAAATAGACCTATTGAGATATTAGAGTCACCTTGACGCTGGGCGAGCTCCATGTCTAGACAAAATCGTCAAAAGGTCGAAAGTTACAATTGTAAACAATTATTTGAAACGTAAATTTCCTGGAAATGCCAGGTTGATGACATCTATATCCACTACCAACGGGAAGGTAATAACTCACTGTATCTGTTTCTGATGCTATTTTGTTTGTGGGAACAGATCCCAGGAACATACGCTTGAAGTCATTGATTACAAACGATACTTTTGACTATTTTGTCTAGAAGTTTAGATTGCTCCAACTGTGGAAGTGCAGCCAGGGTTGCCACACTTACAAATTTATCTAGATTGGCATAGTTTCATGTAAAGGTTACAGATTTTTGAGATAAATGAGGATTTTTAAGCTTGTCCACTTAAACACCTAAAATTTATTATATGTGTGCATTTCAAGATCCAACTGTTCCACCAATTCTAGTTTCCTTTTGTTGTTTGAGGCTTACGAAGTAAAAGAAACCAATTGACACTGACACCAACAATCAATGGGAAACTAGCGGTTTAAAATTGATTCACAGTTGTAGAACTTCTTGGCCGAAAGTGCACCTGACACCTTGCACCTCGCAATACATTCTTCCATATTTCTCTACAAGAATCTTTGTTTTGGTTTTGATTCTCTTTGTAAATTTGCCAGCATATATGAAAGGTGGGAGCGAGCATGGGAACTATGTGATGATACTTCCTGAGCCAAGAACTATATCCATTTAGTTCTTGACTATCCAACCCCTGTTATCTCTACAGTGACAGCTGACATGACGGTCTGAAAGTCTTCATGATTTTTTTTTTTACTTATTTATTTTCCGTCGGCCTATTTCCTCACATGGTGACAATCACCGACGCCAGGGAGACGACTCCACCACCTGGACCCTACCTAACGACTCATGACTATGAACCGGGACCAACGGCTTTACTTCCCTTTCGAAGGAAGACGTGACGTTTCGCCTCAGAAAAACCACCGACGTCGACTGGGATTGCACCCAAACCCACTGGGGTGCCAGTAGCAGTCACGCTTACCACTACACCACCGACGCCGGCTTCATTCATGAATTTTGTAAAATAATATTTTAAACTTTTTTTTATAGAACTTCCCAAAAAATTTTTGAAAATTTCCCAGAAATTTCTTGAGATATTCTGTTTGGCATTTCTTTAGCTATGTTTCAGAAGTATGTAAGCATTCCTCTAGAGATTCTTTCAGAAGATTGTTCTGGCAGCTCATCGGCAGTATTTCAAAACATTCTTGTGATGACTTTTTTGGAGGAATCACTAAACTAGTAAAGTTTTGTGATTCTAAAAGAATCTACGGAGGACATCCGGAAGAAAGACACAAAAACTATTAGATAATTCCTGAAATAATTCTTGGAGAAATGCCTGATTTGTTGGAACGATCTAAGCCGAATGTTAGGCATGAATTCAATAATCTCATTTATTTAATTCTGAATTTCAAAAAATCCGCAAATTGCAGAATTATTTTTTAAATTTAGTCTAAGATGTCTGAAGGAATTAAAACATACAGTTCTCCTGTCTGTCTGTCTGTCTGAACCTTGTAGACTCGAAAACTACCGAACCGATCCGCGTGAACCTTTATTTGCAGGAGTTTTTGGGGCCGGGCAAGGCTCTAGTGATAATAAGGAACTCCTCTCATCTCGGGAAGGGGGGCTCTCATACAAATGAAACACAAATTTCTGCATAACTCGAGAACTGATCAAAGCAATGGAAAAAAAATTAGCATGTGGGGCTTTTTGAAATGTTTCTATGGTATTTTTAGACTCCTTCATGTTCTGGAAAGGGGGGATCTCAGAAGCACAAATTTCAATCAAACATGAGAACCATCCAGGTAACTAAAACTCAAAATGTGTTCCAAGGAGACGAAGCATGTTCTGATAGAAGTTTGAACCCCGGCCTAGCCAAGAAAAAAACACATTCCGAAAAACAATCAGAAACGTGCCAGTTCTATTAAATTTCCATTTATTCGGTTACAAGCGTATTAGCGCTCGCTCCGGGTTCAGCTAGTTCCAAATAAAAAGACTACTGACCCATCGATCAGATGGAACATCGGTAATGATGAGTTCTGATCGATCCGTCCAGAAGCTGCTGAAACGTGTCCCCATTTTATAATTATCAAGTGTACTGGCTCCTTCTACGCTTACAAAAAGCTGCGCTTGTGTCCGGAACAGTGGATTAGTTGCAAAACGATCTAAGGTATTACTGATGATACAAAGTATCTTGGAGTACAAACCTTCAATCGTTTTGCATCCATCTACCACCGGATGGCTATCGTTAGAGTCAATTTTCAAAAGGAATTTGAAAAGATTTTCGGAGCACCTATTGTTTTTCTCGTTCTAATCCAACTTCGACAACAATCAAACCAAATAGCGCATTTTCTGTCATCCCAATGACACGATGCACATTATCAATGAAGCGAACCGTATCATCCAGTCAGAAGTTCCAGAATTCTTGAACATGTGCAATCAGATGAAGTCTCACAAATGGTTCTCCTTACAAATATTTTGGAGGATGATTACCTGTTTCAACATGATCTAATAATGACTAGTGACCTTGCAGAAGATTCACTTAATGTTTTTGAATGCATGTCGTCACCTTTCATAGGTTATTAAGCCATTGTAACGACTGTAAATCCTAACTTCTGAACTCAAGAGCAGTTTTGGTGACCATAACATCCCAAAACCAAATACGAATTGTTACTATGTTTGGTGTAGGAAGCTACAGTTACAGCTGTAGAATTTATGTTAAGAATTCCAGGATATTTTGGATAACCTAGAGAATTACCTCATAAAGGGTGTATTCGATAAAAATGGCACACACATATATACTCATCAAAATTAAACTGATTATCGGATTTTCTTGAAATTTTCAGGGAATGAAGAACTACTAATGAGTTTTGATTTACAACATTTGTTTTATTCAATTTTGTCTCCCATCCCGAATGCCCGCACCTTCCTTTTCACTCCACCCATCAAATTTTGTACAACCGATTTTCCCAGTGTATTTGTTGTTTTTACCCAAATTTTCATCAATTCTAGCTCTGTTTTTATAGTTTTGGGATGTTTGCGAAGTTCCGTTTTCATAATTGCCCAGAATTTTTCAATTGGACGAAGTTCCGGTGAATTTGGTGGGTTCATATCCCTTGGCACAAAATTGACTCCGTTGGCTCGGTACCACTCCAATACGTTTCGAGCGTAGTGGCAGGATGCTAGATCAGGCCAAAACAGAGTTGATCCTTTCTGATTCTTAATGAATGGCAAAAGACGCTTCTTAAGGCACTCTTCCGTGTAAATCGCACCGTTTATTGTTCCGGAAGTGATGAAGGGAGCACTTATTTCACCATATCCGCAAATCGCCTGCCAGATTAGAAACTTCTTTGCTATTTTCGATAGTTTCTTCTTTCGAACATCCTCCGGAACATCGAACTTCGACTTGGCAACGAAATATTCTTGCCCAGGAAGTTAACGGAAGTCGGCCTTGACGTATGTTTCGTCATCCATCACGATTTCGCAGTGATGTTTTGTTTTTCATTCCGGTTTGGGGCTTTTTGCACTTTGTAAACGTGTAACCCAGCACGCTTCATGGTTTTTTGCACAAAACCGACTGACACCTTAGACTTTTTAGTGACATCTCGAATTGACATGTTTGGACGGTTCTTGAATTGTTGTACGACTTTCCTGGCCATTTTACTGTCGGTTGGACCACTTTTACGACCACTCCCTTCCTTTCTTTGGACACTCAGACGCTCCTTGGAGGTTCTTTTTACACGAGACACAGTTGTATTTGCAATTCCAAGCCTTTTAGCAATCCACCGGTGGGACGCCCCTGGATTTTGATTGTGAGTGCACAAAATTTTCTCACGGACAATTTCTTGTTTCGATGACATGACTGGAACTACTGAATGTATAACTATAAAACTTGGCAGATGTAAATAATACACTATGGATAAGATCTACTCAAATTTCTAGGTTTTTTACTCATACGATTCAAAAGTTACAGAAGATTTTCTGTGTGCCATTTTTATCGAATACACCCTTTAATATCTGTTGGTCTTTCAAAATATTCAGTGAATATGTTTCAATACGCAGCGTAGGTTTTATGTGATGATCTCACGGACAGTTTGGATGACTGATGATTGCTTTATTATGTTTATTGACCTTTAGGAATATTAATTGAATATGTTTACTGTTACTACTCTAAAACTTAAGTCTTGAATGCCAGAACAGTTTGAATGAGCAAGAGATTCACAAAGTTATAAAATATTGACTGTTGACCTTCCAAACGATTCATCCAATACATTTCAATACATATAGTCACCTAATGTAGCCAAAAAAGCTACTGTTACAACTTTAGATCTAATGTTTTGAACTTAAAGATAGTTTCGATGACAGACTCCCAAGACTGTCATATTATTTCTGTTGATGTTCTATACTATTCAATAAATATTGTTAAATATATATATTGTTTCTTTGCATTCTCCAAAAACCTACAGTTACAACTGTAGATCGTTTGTTCTGAACTAAAAGACAGTTTGGATGATACCGATCATCCCAGTTTATCTCATAATGTTGTTATTGTCACTTTCTAAAATATTCACTTAATATCCTTGAAGACGTAGCGTTAGATTGTATACGCCACAAAAAACTATATTTACTACTGTAGATCTTAACTTCTGAACTCAAGGACAGTTTCGATGACCTAAAACATCATAAAATTATCAAATAATTACTATTGATCTTCCAAAAGGATCATTCAATATGTTTGAATACTTAACATAATCTTATATAGCCCTAAAAGCTACTGTTACAACTGTTGATCTGAAGTTCTGAACTCAAGTGCATTTTGGAAAATTGAGAAAATCACAGAAGGATACAAAAATATTTAATATTTATCAACAAAAATTTAATAAAACGTACGCGTGTGTACCATATTTTAAAACAATGCATTATACTATCAATAAGGCTTTCCCATATTCAGGATCTTCTAGCTCGTCAATTAGGCCTTTGCTGAATTGCTAAAAGACAGTGTACACTTTTATTCAGTATTTGATTTTATACAGCCATTTTCCTTTTGGAAATCCCAAGTTTTATGAACGCAACTGAAAATTAATTTTGTTTTATTATGGTTCCAAAAGGTGCCAATAAGTTTTACATTTTAGTCAGGTTTATGAGAACCTACCTTATCTTCTAAAATTCCTTTCAATTTTTTTTTTACTTTATGAACTTGTAAAATGCTCTTTTGCAATGCCATTTTAGGACTCATGCATATTATCTTATTATGGTCAGTTGAAAAACTATGTTAAAACCATTTTGCCTCCAGGAAATGCAAATTGCAAATGCAACGGCAAATTGGCATTGAAGGAAGCCACTGAATGACGAAATAGTTTTATTGTAGTCATTTTGAAGATAAATTGTCTTTTTGGAAAAGCTGTGGTTTTTTTCAATCGCCATATTAAAATATAAGAAATCATTGAAATGCGGTGAAATAAATATGCCAAATACTTAATGTAATGCAAAAGAACTATAAATTGGAGACCAAATTTGGCGTTCTTTTAGATAACCTGATTGAATTCCATCAATTTACAGTAAACTCATGGTTAATAGATTGAATATATTTGTTTCAATTTTGTTTTTGTTGATGTAAACTCGCATAATCTCCGAGGCGCATTAATTTTCAGCTTGACCCGTGCGTATGTTCACTATAAAATTAAATCCGCATATGATTTGGAGCATGATACGCCATATAAAACTCAATTTGTTTCTGATATTTAGCTATAAACGAAATTTCCTGGAACACTAGGTCTTTTTTCTCGGATATTATTTACTGCTAAACAAATCATAACAGCAGAGAATCGAACAAAGAAGAACAACAAAAACGAACCACGCTATCACAGCTGTGGCCATTTGGCCTTATACTGGTTTTGATGGCAGCCAATTGGTTTTATGATTCTCAAGTGGTCATAACATCTTTCACTAGAACACTTTCAAAATCTTTATTATCTTTATTTGTTTTCACAACCGTCTTTAGAGTAACTTTGTACACATTTCGGCTTTAAAGATGCACAGAGGAGTGTTGGTGGACAAACAGTTTTGAATGTAGTTTTATCAACAAATCCGGGAGGAGTGCTATGCAACTGGAACAAAACTAAAATTGTTACTTGGGATGGCATGTAAAATTCAGTTGTTAGTAAGAAATTCGATCGATCCTTTCATCTGGAAATTTATGCAGGCTTTACAGTGGCAGAAAAGTTCGACTTAAGCTCTCTGGTGAACTACTCACTCTGATGTCAAAAGTATGGTTTGTGCTGTTAGATGAACACAGCAATACAAATATTTGAAGTTCAGAAACAAATGCTATCAGCCGCTATTTGTGATTTTCAAGTATCGATTAGCGAGGGGATAATAACTTTTTGCGAACATCTTGTCCGAATATTATCCGTACAACAAAATGGTTAAAACTATCTTTTATTGTTGGACTAATAAATCAATTAGAAATCACAACTATACCAAACTTACTGCGTATAAAGACAATCTGTCAAGATGTTAAACGATGTAGGCATGCTTAGTTCAATCCGCTTGGTTGTATTGAGGCATACAAAAAATTATGCAGATAATTTGCAGGTACTGAAATTTTTATACAGCAAGATAGCTCCACGGAACTTAGTTGGGCAATTAAGAACTTGTTAGTTATTGGAGTTAACAATCTCATATAGCAACCAAAATAAGAAGAAAATTATTATCTTCAATTTGATTTCTTCTTTATTATCTTGACAGATACGCGTATTTCGTCTAAAATGTATTGAACTTCTTCAGTGTCTTGTACTAATAACCTATACTAATAGTCGAGTTTTTAGTACGAGACACCTGGCTCACCATTATGTTGAAATACTTTAATAATCTGTCAAGGCAGTAGTTGGGTGAATGGAAAATACTATTTTAGTATATTCTCAGAATGCAGAAGTATTCACATTCGGCAATCTCAAAACCTCTAGGATTCAATCTCTAAAGGTTGTTGATGAGCCATTAATGTAACTGACATGTTCTTTCAATTCTTTATTAAAAACCTGAACACCTACATGAAAATTGTGTGTAGAATATTGCTCCTATTTATTTGATTTGCACAGAATTCCTCTTCAGTTGTCAAAATGCCGTCAAACAAGGAAAACGTATCAAAATTTTGCTCGCGCATCGCGAGTAAACTACTCGCACGCAAAGTTATGGCGAAATCGCTAAAGTTACCAAATCAACCGTTACAAATATGAATTAAAGTGTTTAGAGACGTTTGTCGACGCTCAGGAAGTCTGGATCAGGGGGAAATCGAAAACCGGAAGCCGCTGAGACGACAAGAGAGTTGCCGGTAGTTTCAAACGAAATTTACGTGAAGAGTGTTTGATAAACGTCTGCCTTTTCACAGAAGAAACTGGATTGATCCGTACTGTTTTGGCCGGTTGGCATCTTGCCATTACCTGGTAAAAGACCACGTAGGTGGTACACCGCCAACAACGTGCAGGTGGTTCCAAGGACAAGAACCCTCCCAGCATGAAACTCGCGGTGAGAAGCCTGGAGCTAGCTGTCCAGCGGAACCTAAAGACCAAAAAAACTGCTAAGGACGGTAGCAGTTCAAGGCAAACTGGCTTTCTGCGACGAAGAAGGTGGACAAGGTGGCTGTACAAAATCTGATGGCAGGGGTCAAGCGTAAGGCCCGGCAATTCGGATTTGGAAAAGCGAGCCCTAACTGAATATTTTCCTGAATTTTTATACTAATTGAACTTGAAAAAGAAATTTAATTTGATTTTTAAATAAACGATTTCACCCAAATTTACACACGCGTTTCCCTTGACCAAATTTTGACCGTATCACCCTTTATTAGGTTCTGGTATACTCTTCTGTAGACGTAGGTATAGCTTGTAGTACACTGTTTGTCCAATATTAAAATATTTGTCATAGGCAGATAATCAACAAACATCTATGATATCTGTCAGCTGTCTAGCTGCCTATGCCAAATATTTGGCTATTGGACAAACAGTGTACTACAAGCTAATGTTACAGCTGCCCTTAGATGAGATATACATGCGTAAATAATCATCAATATCAAAATACAAGTTCCTTAACTCTTAAAAAGAAAAAAAAAGCGCTGTGATGTATCCATTCCTAACAAACAACCCCTTGCAACCTCAGATCATGTAGCAATAGTAAAACATAGTTTCTCGTTCAATTCCGGCTTGCGGGAATAAACCGCCATAAGGCGATAACATCTTTAATCAAATTTACACCTTATTATTTTCAAATTATCCCATTTGTTTCACACAAAAAACTTTCCCAGGATGAACTTCCCTAGCAGTGCGCTGTGTTTTCATTTGAAATTCAACACTCCCCCGGGCAGCTTCCCTTCGATGGGAGACCACTTCTCATCCGAGCACCACCAGAAGCCAAGTAATAAAATATCGTTAATTGTATTCATCGTGTTCGCGGTTGTCGAATTGCACTACCTCGTGTTCCACTTAAAAATGCGTCATGCACCCGCTGCCGTCAATTGGCTGCTGGGAACGGTTCCCGAGACGTCTATGATCTAGATCTACCCGATTCGATTCCGCGCTGCATTTCCATTCAATAGAATCCCAGCGCCGCGAATGTTTCATTCTCATCCCAACCAGACGTGGGAAGCCCTATAAGAAGCAAATAAATCTACGCACTAATTCCAGTGCCTAAACTATAATCAATCGAAAAGGTTCTCGGGAAATCGAGAATCTCCTAGTCACAAAGGTTTCACAGTGTTTTACAAGGAAAAAAAATCGGAAATGGAACCGAACGTTGGAAGTGAGTGGAATAGATTGTGTGAGCTGGAACGGCGAAACTAATCAGATCGTGTTCAATTGCAGGATTCGCGTTGTTGATGGTCGTTTCCTGTCTGATGGGACTAACCCTATCGGCGGATTATTGCGATCCAGTGTTGTGCAAAACCGGCCGCCTCCACATCGGATGCAACGCGACGGATGACTTTGGCGACGCATGTCCGGCCAACACCGAAGTCGTTCCCATGGACGATAAGCTTCGGGACATGATTCTCGATTTGCATAACAGTCTGAGAAGCGAGCTGGCCGGAGGGAAGATGGAGGGCTTCGAGTCGGCCGAACGGATGGCCGTGTTGGTAAGCATCGAAATGGATTTTTTTCTTCTTTTGGTTGGTCATAATCTTGATCGGTCCAATTTCGAACAGGAATGGAACGACGAACTGGCCAAGCTGGCCGAGTACAATACCCGCACCTGTCTGTATTCCCATGACGACTGCCGGGGAACGGAGCAGTATCAGCACGCCGGGCAGAATATCGCACGGAAGTCCAAACCGAACAACATCACGGTCGAAGTGACACGTGCCATTCAGGATCTGACCAACAAATGGTGGCAGGAGTACGTCGATACCAATCAAACGGTGGTGGACTCCTATCGGAAGGTGGGCGAAGGGTAAGTTGAGTGTTTCGGTGTGGTGTTATTTAGGGTGCTGGGTCGTTCCATGGGGGAGCACTGTTTTGGAAAGTATTGAACATCTTCAGATGTTCAGACAATCGAGAAACGGGTGAAAAATGAAAGTTTTGTTCCAATGGTCATAACCACTGAAAAACTGATTGGGTTAATAAACGTAGACTTTTTAAATAAACTTTCGCTAAGACATCTGCAAAACTTGACACAATGTTTACAAAGCTACCGCCAAAATTCATTTGGCTCCGGCAATGTTGACTATTCTCGGCAATCGAATTTCAAACCACTCCATCAAAGAACTTCAGTGAAGATATTTATGTGATAAATTGGCTACTAAACATTAATTTGGTGTGCTTTAAGATAGATAGACAAATCGATAGGAATTCATAGGAATATCGTATGGAAATTTGTCAGAACGATTTCTAATGTCAACAAGTTCATAGGACGATCATATGAAAATTTTCCTCACAGAAAAAAAAAGTTGTAATCGGGATTCGAATCAAGAACCTCGGGATCCAGAGACGAGCCACAATCACGAGACTATAAACGCCTGATAAGTGATGTCAACTGAAAGTGTATAAGACGCATGTTTTTCCCGACCTATGCAACAATAATAATTTCATACGATTTCGTATGGAATGAGCCTTGTGGTTCGTAGTTCCGAACGTATGAAAATCGTACGGATAATTTCCTGAGTGTACCATTTACCTATATCATCATCGGTCTTCAATCTTCCTCTCATCAAGTTTGCCCTTCTTAAATACATAGCGTTTAAGGAAATATTCCTGGTGCAGTTGAAAACCGGAATATAGCAGTCGCGCCAATCGATTTTACTCCCGTTCTATGAATTCAAACAGTGGCGCATCTGGTGCGCTGTCTAGCGCATCAGATGCGCCATACAGCGCACTAGATGCGCCATTGTTTTGGACTTATGGAACGGGAGTAAAATCGATTGGCGCGACTGCTATATTCGGTTTTCAACTGCACCAGGAATAAATGACGCCATGCTAAGCGCTGAGTGCTTCGACAATCGAACCAATCGTATGGTTTTTATTCTAATCTATTCAGCTTGATAGAGTAGTTGAATGGTTGCCATCAAGAACCGTCATGCTGACTGTCACGCTTCCCATCTCGATAACAAATCTCGAGATTTTTCCATCACCTCAAATAAAAAAGACCATACTGTCATTTTTGATGATTTCATTCTCAAACAAAGTGAATTGTTAAATCATATTTTTTTTTCATCTTCATTTCAATTTGCTTGATTTAGGCAAGATTTTCAGCTTTTCCCTTAACACTGCTTTCTACCGCCATTTTCACCACTTTTGGTCAATCTTTCTTAAATTTTTCAACACTATCCACTGGTTTTCTTTTCTTTCTCAGCTTCACCTTCGTCAAAGCCAAGAAAGTTTCGATAGAGTGAATTTCTGGGCAGTTTGGTTGATTCATCTCATTTGGTACAAATACGACGTTGTTCCCTTTCTACCACACTAGTGCATAGTTTGAGTAATGGCAGGAAGTAAGATCAAGCCAAAATATTATATGCTGTTTGATCAAGGGTAGCAACCTTTTTTGCACGTAGATTTGACCATTCATTGTGAATGGACAAGATATTTTTCCACATTGCATAATTTTTCGGTGTAAATGGCTTTCACTGATTCAGGAACATCCTTTCCCTTTGGCGAGGTATAAAACTGTAGTCTCGGTAGAGTTTTATAATCGAGTTTCATGTAGGTTTCATCGTCCATGATAACACAGCGCGATTTGTCGGGCAGCGGTTTTTCGTACAGCTTTCGAACTGTCGGTTTATTTGAATCAGCCTGTTTGGTGCTTCGTTTTGGCTGCTTTTGCTTCCGCCGAGTCTTCCTGCCCTTCCTTCCTTGACACGCATTACATTATTCGCCGAAGTACTTAGCTTTTTTGCCACATCTCTCCCCTTCTTCCTAAGCCAGTTTTCTGATCGAAAGACCACAGACGGTGCACCGTTTGTGTACAATCCGTTTTCTTTGCTCGGTAGTAAGACCTTGCATTTTCAAACATCAGTTCGAAAAATGGAAAAAAAATGACATCATCAGTTTAATTTGGATGTAAACAACATGACGAAGCCAAAAGTAAGTTGATTACTGCACGCATTTCGAATAGACGGTTAATCTTAAGTGTATTTATAATTATCGGAACAGTCTATAAAGAGAAGAAAAAACAACTGTTTCGACTTAAAGTGTCATTTATAGTGAATTCATGGAATTTCTGACACATAAACGCTGAGACTTGACAATCGAGAAGCGATATAGAGTAAATTTCCGTCACCGATAGGCTGTATTAGATATAGAAGGACAACAAATGTCATATCTCTAATAGTATACAAGCTATCAATACTGCTAACGCACATATGGTGACAAGGAGTAAAACACTTTTCTCAATAACAAAACGACAAGGACAAGTGAAAGCAAAGAGCCGGTGAGCAGTCATTTTCCTGTAGCCACCATCTCTAACAACCTATCGTTAAAATATTCATTGTTTGTAAACAATACTGGCGTTCGTACCCATAGTAACAAACGTCAGATGTGCCTTTTTCAAATAAGGCCCGTGGTATGTTGCCAACTCGGCAACAACTTGACAACTCCAAAGTAAAGTCAAAGTGTGTGTGTGTGGGGGGGGAGGGGGGTGTGTACAATCTAACACTCATTGGCCGGAAATGGTATTATGGAAGAAATCTATTTACAACAATCCCTCAAGTGATCATTGGAAGCAGCTGTAATCCGAGAGCTAGAAAGTGATAGCTCTACTGCTGATCCAGCAACCCATTTCAGAATGTCTGGAGAGTCACGCCCATTCCGAGGTTACTTTCACATACAATAAGCCCCGCATGTAAACATTACCGATATCATTTGGATAAGGGCACTGCAACACACTTCCAGATTTGGAAAGGTTAAATTTATAGTCAGATACATCTCACCCATTGCCGCTTCCTTAATTACACTCGCTTGTTCATTCGTAAACATGAAAATTATCGACATTGATTCGTAATCAGCTTCATGCACTGGTGACAAAATAAGCGCAAAAATTAAATTCGCCTAACCGCCCGTTAGATATGCAACCTACACAACTACGTGGTGAACGCATCTGAAATTATGTGTCAGTCTTTCACGCACGCATGCGCATTGTCTTCGTTTGCTTCTTCTTCTTCTTCATCTTCTTTAGCATTTCAAGCTTATTGCTTCCACAATTAGCTTATTGCTTGCTCTCAACTTAGTGTTCTAAATGTACTTCCACGTTTGCTGCTTCTGACAAGCAAATGGCCGTTATCTACATACACTGGTCTTCTTTTTTTCACTCCACTCTGCCACTATCAAATCCCCGCTATGAGGCGACTCTATAACGAACTTCAAAACAAACAAGCAAATAATTATCGATTCACTCGCGACAAAGCGGACAAACTCTCAAACATAATCATTTATGTCCGGATGTCACAATACTACCACTAATAAACAAAACTAAGCTGATGTAACTCTACTTCCGGGTGCGGAGGCGAAGCACAAAAAATAAAAAAATGTGGAAATGAAATACTACCGATACTCACACATTTCGGGAGGGAATCAATTGTATTCACTACGTCCTTCCCAAAGCACGCCTATATATAATGATTTCACTGTTAGTTAGAGTTAAATTACGAATTATTGCTTGATTTTTGTTCGCGAAAACGACGCAGCAAAAACAAAACACGTCAGTTTAGAAGCATGGCTTGCTGCGATCTCCCTGTTTTTTAAAGTTAAGAGACGTGCCTTCAAAATTGATCAATCAGTTTTCCTTTCTATAAACACGTCTTCTTGTTATAGCCTTTAAAGAAAATTCTCATTTCTTAGTTATACGGGTATTCATTCTTTTGCGTATCCTAGGTAGAAGTAGATTGTGAAAAAAATAATTCTGAACATTTGGTCGTATTTCCAAGTATCGGAATTTGGAGCAAGCCTGTTTGATAAACGCTGGATTTACTTTCAATGGAATTTCACACTAATTTGTTAACATATTGTTGAGTCCCAGAAAAAAATAAAAGTGAAAACAACTAATTTTTAAGCGTTTTAAACATTGTTAAATATGGCGTACTTTTTTGTGCTATGGGGTAAAACGACACACTAGATAAAATTAAAGAATTTAATGGAAAAATGGAAAATCTTAACAAGTGTGACGGTTGAAAAATGTCAGGAGTAGTTAAGTAGAGCATTTCAATATATTTTTAAGTTGACCGTCATTAGGAGTTACTTTGTGTACAATCTATTTTACTGAATTTACCAAATTTTCAATTATTACCAAATATTCAATTATTTTCTTCCAAGAATATCAAATTTTAAGTATTGGTCATTTAATCAGAGGAATGAAGAAAGAGTTAGTTCTTGAAGCCTGCTACTTTTGGTGTGGCGCTAGTGACGATTTTGATATTTTAAGCTTGGTTCACAATGGAATATATTTCTATACAATATTTCTCCTATCAAACTACTAGTATCAGTAATTTAGATTAAACATTATAATACCTGGCTGATAAACAATGAAAAAATACTAACATTGTAATAACCGCTGCACTAGGTAAAACACCAAATATTTTGTTTTCGAATCATATTAACGATAAAACACGACAACTTCCGCCGCGAAGATTGTGTTTGCTGCATATAGCCTTCAAGAAAGCACCACACGCAGCACCAAGATTTCGGCTTTAATATGGACCAACAGGCCAACAGACCAACAGGGAAAAAAAGTTTTCGGCTTCACGATTGTTGTTCGTGGATGACAGCCGCTTCAGTCCTGTGCATTTAATAAGCAACGCTATCCACAACCCAACCCCCCCAAATATATACTGTTATGTATGATAGATTTTACGTCACTACCCGAAATCATGGATTGTTTACACATTTTTCGTTACTAATACCGACAAACACCCTGCTCTTCTCCACCTGTATAGACCTCATTGACTCTTTAATGCTATGGGCAGACATAAAGAAGGAGGGGGGGGGGGGAAGCAGTAGCCAAGGCCGCAAATCAGAGCATTTTCGGGAATACCATGAATGAAGTTGCTGATTTAAAAATATATCTTTTTTCCATATTGGGATATGCCTTTTTTGTCTGGGGAGGGGGGGGGGGCGAGCAAACCCCCTTTCTTTCTGTCTTTATGCATCATAATGACGAGTATGCCGAACCTAAAATTAATGTTGCGCAAATCAGAAATTAATAGTTCAAAAGTACAGTTGCAGCTCTTTTTATAAGACATAACCGATACAGCGGTAGAATACGATACTCCTGGGAAGAACATACAGAACATGATTCTCCATTTCAAACATGTTATAAGATATTGAAAAACGATTTCAGACTTTCATTATTTAATTTTCTTTTATTCAAACAGAAGAGAAACAACAGCAGCAATAACAAAACGAACAGTTCTAATTTCAAACTTATCTATATAATAAAAATGAGTTGGGGTTTCCTTTGTCACGATTTAACTCGCGAGCAGAAGGACCGATCGGCATGAAATTTTGTATGCAGAGATTTTTGGGGCCGGAGAATAATCTTATGATGGTTTGAGACCCCTCCCTTCACTGGAAAGGGGGGCTCCCATACAAATGAAACACAAATTTCTGCACAACTCGAGAACTAATCAAGCAAACGAAACCAAATTTAGCATGTGTGAGTTTTTGAAAGCAAAAAAGGTTTTTATGGTAGCTTGAGAACCCTCCCCGTCATAAAAAGGGTGGCCCCCATACAAATAAAACACAATATTCTGCATAACTCGGGAACTAATCAAGCAAATGGAACCAAATTTAGTATGTGGTGAATATTGAAGACAAAAAATTGTTCTATGTTGATTTGAGACCCCTCCCCTTTCTGGAAGGGGGGGGGGACCGATTCAAATGAAACGCAAATCCTTGCATAACTCGAGAACTAATAAGAGAAATGGAACTAAATTTCGCATTTGGAAGTTTTTGAAGGAGGGAAATGTTTCTATGGTGATTTGAGACTCTTCCGTCATATGAGGTGGTAAGGGGGAGGGGGTGCTCTCAAACAAATGGAACCCAAATTTCTGCATAACTCGAGAAATAATCAAGCAAATGGAACCAACTTTGGAATGGACGAGTTTTTTAAGGCATGAAATGTTTTTATGGTGGTTCAAAGCCCCTCCTACCTCTAACAAGGGGGGCTCTCATACAAATGAAACAAATTTCAACCAAACATGAGAACTATACCCTTTGCTTTCCAAATTTGTATTCAGAGGTTTTTGGGTCCGGGAAAGCATTTTATGATAGTTCGAGAGCCCTCCCGCTTCTAGAAAGGGTGGGATCCCATGCAAATGAAAAACAAATTCCTGCATAACTCGAGAACTAATCAAGCAAATGGAACCAAAATTGGTATGGGTGAGTTTTTGAAGGCAAGAAATTTTTTTGTTGTAATTTAAGACCTCTCCTCACTCTGAAAAGGGGGGCTACCATACATACGAAACACAAATTTAAACCAAACATGAGAACTATCCCTACCGCTATGCAAATTTGTAGGCAGGGGTTTTTGGGTTCGGGAAAGGATCTTATTATAGTTCGACACCCCTCCCGCCTTTATAAAGGGGGGCTCCCATGCAAATGAAAAACTATTTTCTGCATAACTCAAGAACTAATCAAACAAATGGAACCAAATATGGCATATGGAGGTTTTGTAGGCAAGAAATGTTTCTACGGTGGTTTGAGACCCCAAGCAAAAGAAACCAAATTGAGCATGCGTGAGGTTTTAAAGGCAAGAAAGGTTTCTATGATGGTTTCAGATTCCTCTTCGCCCTGAAAGGGGGGGGCTCCTATACAAATGAAATACAATATTCTGTATAACTCGAGAACTAATCAAGCAAATTGAACCAAATCTGGCATGTGGAGGTTTTTGTAGATGAATACTGTTTCAATGCTAATTTGAGACCCTTCTTTTTATTGAAGGAGAGAAATGTTTTTATAGTCACTCAGACTCTTCCGCCTTCTGAAGGGGGGGGGGGGTCTCTCAAACAAATGAAACACAAATTTCTGCATAACTCGAGAACTAATAAAGCAAATGGAATCAAATTTAGCATGTGGAATTTTTTGAAGGAGAGACATATTCCTATGGTGGTTTAAGATCACTCTGCCCTCTTAATGAGGGGGGTCCCATAGAAATGAATCGCAAATTTCTGCATAACTCGAGAACTAATAAAGCAAATGGAATCAAATTTGGCATGTGGATTTTTTTGAAGGTCAGACATATTTCTATGCTGGTTTGAGACCCCTTTGCCCTCTGAAAGGGGGGGGGGGTCTCTCAAACAAATGAAACACAAATTTCTGCATAACTCGAGAACTAATAAAGCAAATGGAATCAAATTTAGCATGTGGAATTTTTTGAAGGAGAGACATATTCCTATGGTGGTTTAAGATCACTCTGCCCTCTTAATGAGGGGTCCCATAGAAATGAATCGCAAATTTCTGCATAACTCCGAGAACTAATAAAGCAAATGGAATCAAATTTGGCATGTGGATTTTTTTGAAGGTCAGACATATTTCTATGCTGGTTTGAGAGCCCTTTGCCCTCTGAAAGGGGGGGCTCTCATACAAATGAAACGCAATTTTCTGCATAACTCGAGAACTATTCAAGTAAATGAAACCACATTTGGCATGTGGGGGTTATTGGAAACAGGATTTTTATTAATATTAAAATGGATTTCTGTCTGACTGTCTGTCTGACCGATCGGAGTGAAAATATGTATGCAGGTATTTTTGGGGCTGGGGAAGGTTCTTATGATTGTTTGAGACCGCTTCCCTCTTCCGGCTCGCATACAAATGAAACACAAATTTCTGCATAGCTTGAGAACTAATCAAGCGAATGGAATCAAAAATGGTATGCGGGGTTTTTTTGAATGCAAGACATGTTTCTATGATGAGTTCAAACACAAATTTCAACCAATCCTGAGAATTATCCAGGTAACTAAGCCACAAACAGTGTATTGTCTGGGTAAGAAGAATGTTCTGATAGAAGTTTGAATTCCTTATTACTAAAAAAAACTCATTAAAAAAAGCGTCAGTTTTATGTAATGTTCATTCATTTAGTTGCAGGCGTAGCAACGCTCGCACCGGGATCAGCTAGTTTCAAATAAAAGTCAAACCTCCTTCAGATGGCTACAGATTTGTGGAAGCACGCTGGACATTCATCTTTGTAACAACCGTGACACCAAGCATGGCATGCACCACACTTGTTCCAGCTCTTTCCTTGTTCAGATTGCATGAAACATTTTCCACACAGATCACACAGGAAAGCCTCCAATGAGTGTTCATCAGTTATACGTTTGCGTTTCGCAGGCTGCTTCGTATTTGAATTTTGACGTCTCTTGTTAGCTTTCTTGACATTTTCTATAGCTTTCAATGCCTAAGCCTCCTTGAAAGCCGTGTGGTATGGCCTTGATGTAAGCTCTATTGGCTCTTTCGCGATATCTTTCGGGTTCGTGTTTTTGGAAGAGCAACTATGGCCTCTGGAGAAAATGCAAATCCTTGATGTGGAGCACGCGGGGTTCCCAGCGCACAAGCCTCAGGAACTGAAACCACAGGATCAATGTTGCTGAACGTCATCAGATTTTAGTTGAAGTCTTTGTCTATGGATCCGCAAGCTTCAATGACACCATCAGTTCCATCATGATCACTTGTTCCGTTGAAGTCAGTCGGGTCGCTGCACTTAAGGTCAATGTCCGTAACATCAGCAGGTGAGAAACGATCGTCAGTGAATACACGCCTGTTCTGGGCAACCAGTCCCGTCTTAGCGAATCCGTTGATTGCGATTGATGCGTTACGTGTTTTGATGTAAGCCTTTCGAAAAAGTTCACTCAGTTCATTTACGGTAACGACCTGGATTGCCTGGATTTTCTTTGAGGTTTTCGTCGACTGCCCTGGACAGATGCGTTTTCAGCAGTCCCATAAAGGTTACTTCCGAAGGTTGCATCCGATAACTGCAGTGCGGCGGGAAGCTGATTACATTTACGTGATTCCGGCATGCCTTTTCCAAAAACGCCATGTTTTTTGGTGTGTAAGCTGTGTCCTTCAAGCAGCAACAAAATTGGGCTCGCTTCTGTTGGTCGAGTATGTTCCAGGAAGTGATCGAAAAATTTGACGAAATCAAAGGCCTTCGTCCATTCGGTTGTATTGCAACAACACAACGTTTCCGGTGGAGCACCCTTCTTCAAGCGCTCCGTCATTTTTGCTTTCACAAAAAGCATCATCTGTGGGACGAAAATTCCGTTCGCTTCCGTTGCCATGACTCCGTGCTCTGATGATGTGATGCCGTCAACTTTCTTTTTACCTCTCAATGCCAGCACTTGTGCCTTTTTGGTAGGAATTTGGTTTGTAGAGATATAAAATTAAACAAAAATAGCACCATACTTTAAATGATCTTTTGACTCTTACCGATCAAATAGTTGTTTCAATCACATTAGATATTCTGCTTAGGGGGAGCTTCTGTGGGCATCCTTTTTCCTCAAGAATGTTGAAGAATTTGTCCACAGCAACTCGATTGAATCCTTGCAGGCGAGCAGCTGATGTGGGTTCTGCAATCCTGAGGGAAAGTTCCTGGTGTCTGTCACGGAAACCGTAAAACCAATCCCAACCGGCCAGTTCCTTGTCTCGATGGAATGGATGGTTTATGTTGTTCCGCTCTGCTAGCTCAAATGCAAGGCTACGTACAGCACGAGGGCCAATTCCGTAACATCGTTTTTCAAGCTCCAAAATTTGGTTCACTACCCGAGAACAGTTTGAGATCAAACGATCAATGCTGTCGTTTTGGTCGTTTTAACGGTTAAAAGATCAAAATTGATAGCAAAAATTCATTCCTGTGACATCAAATTTGAAACTGATCCTGCTATCAGTGAAAGCAAATTGAAAAGTCAATATGCTGTACATTTTTTCCTGTTGATAGCAAAATAAGTATTCTAGTTGATAATCTGACAAGACAATGAAAATAAAGCGACTTTTCTCAAAGAAAAGTGAACAAAAGATTACAGCAAGATGAAAACTAAATGTGATATAGAATTGGAAAATTGTGAAGGGTTATCAAATTTTGATTTTAATTTGATGTTGATATCAACATAAGGTTTCGAATTGCTATCTTTATGATGTTAGACTTTACTCGGGTAGTTCTTCCTCTTGCTTTGAAAAAAGTTTCATAACGACCCCAACTTGGCTCCAAACTGGCGATGGGAGTTGTCTCGTCGAGTTTCAAGTATTTGGCGAGCGTTTTCCGTGGAACTTCATGTTCCTGCGCGGTTCGTTTCACCGAATTGCCCTTTTAGATCACGTACCGCACTGCCACTTCCATCATGGCCGCTGGCCAACTTTTTCGGGACGAAATCCGCTTATATTTACGCACCACCATGCTTCACTGTGAACTCAACAACGATGTTTACGTTTTTGACAGCTTCACTCTGGAGAAGAAAATCGAATAAAGAGGTGACACTCCTGCTCCAAACAATGGTGGCACTTTTGCCCCAATATTTTTTTTTTAATTCAAATTTTTCCGTGAAAACCAATTTCTCATTTTCTCAGCTTTGCAGTGTGACACATACCTTCTCGATTTTTTGTTGCTATGTGTTTTCACAGCTTGTTTGATTTGGTGGAAATATTATAAGACTACACTCAATTTTGTTGGGCAGCATTAAATAGATGAAAAAAAATGTGAAAAGTGGACTATTCTTTATAATATTCGGTACACTATATCTAGTAAGAGGAATAAACCTATCTGTGTACTCATTTGGTCATTTAATTAAATTTAATTAGTGAAAAAATGCCAGGTGGCTCACTTGCCCCTATGGCACGCTTGCCCCAAATTCGCTACAATTGCAGAAAAAACCCAAAATCCGTACGGTAATACCAATGAGGTCTATACAGGTGGTGAAGAGCATGGTGTTTGTCGGTATTAGTAAAGAAAAATGGGTAAACAATCCATGATTTTGGGTAGAGACGTAAAACTCCAAAAACAAGCGTATGATAACAAAGCAAGTTAAGTTTTTTTCCGCATCCTTTTAGTGCACAAAAAGGCATTTTTCAGCTGAAACCTTTTAATAACTATACCAATTGCCGAAAAAAAAAATACCATCTTGTGATTCGCTGCTGTAGTAAATCGTTGTCTTTGGAGATCTACGTCACGCATGTTTACAATAAACAGGCTGGGCATCATCTCACGAACACAATGACAGTATTTTGCATTACACTAATACAACTTAACGACTTCTTCTCCACCTGTATACAACTCATTGCGGTAATACAGCATACCACTCTGCCCCTTGATACTTCCCTGTCTTCCAACATCATTAAATTTCTACCATCTTTCACTGCGTTATGGCGAGGAAAGGCTTCATGTATCTTGAAAAGTTATAAATGAACGAAACTCTCGCTCATTTATTGAAAATGGAAATAAGGACTCCCTATGCTAAATTTACACTAAGACTAAGACTGTGTACCAATACGTGAATTAATTTTAATTTTACTTAAACTTGACCAATGGAAAATAATCGATTGATCGATTAAAATCCCATTGTTAATGATAAACAAATTTTCGGTAAGGTGTCTGTCAAAATTGAAAATTCCCGTCTGTCAGAAATAAGAAGCTCGAGTAGCAGACTTAATCGATAATTTTCCATCAGTCAAGTTTAAGTGAAAATTAAAACAAATTCACAAATCGGGACAAAGCCTAAGGGAAGATTGTCACACTGAAAGTTAATTTTAGTTTATACTACAAAATCGAAGGTTATACTCACAAATCCATTCGTTGTTTTCTGCACCGAAACTGATTTATATATAGTTATTATGAAAGCACATTCGTAATTAATGGCACACGCGCAACTGTCAAAAGCACGAAGCTTTTATTAACTCAGATAGAACATTCGTACATTGTACGTAAACAATACAAAGAAATCTACTTTATCGACTCGAAATGTAATTGACAAAAAAAAGCACAACCACGTGGAGCGTCTTTTTAATGTTTCTGACATGCACTCAGCGAAATAAACTTCCGACATTCATAAGATTACATTATGATTATTTGCAATAAGAATTCAGTATGAATTCCATAAATTTATCATATGAAATATAATGATGTTGAAAAAATAAAAACATGGAGCAACCTGGATTCGAACCTTGAACGTTTAGGTTATGGGTCCAGTGACTTGCCCACTAGTATGTATCCACACTTGTTATCAGGAAAGCTTAAACGCGTACAAGAACATCGTCGTGTGAAACAAAATCTATTCATAAGTCAGCCTTATGATATTTCAAAGCATCGTTCATAAGATGAAGCTTATGAAATTCTTAAGATTATTTGGTCAGCGAAATGGTCAGCCATTTGGGGTTCGAACCTGAATTTTTGAATGTGCTGATTCTGAATCCGTGGTTAATCTCACTAGGCTATGCTGACTCGTGAGAACAAGCTTGATTAATGAGTTATAATGAAGTTATAGCTCTTGACAGCGCTCTAATTTTTATTTTGGGATGGATAAATTATTTCCGCCCATACCAGCAGCAGCAACATCATGCGGTTTAAAAGAGAAACAGCGATTGGCTGATCTTAACGAAATTCATTTCGTGTATTTTACGAAAAGGTGTAATGATAGCATTTCACCAGATAAAAGGCCATATGAATGTTTCATACAATATACGAGACATGATGTTTACGAAACGCGTGAAAGCTACTTTACGAAAATAAATTTTCAGTGCATCAACTCCTCGCAATTTGGGTAGATTTCTTTCGTCAATGAAGAACCATTTTATCGAATTTGACAACTCTTTTCTGCTTGCAAAAAGGAGTGAAATCGACTTAGTCGCTGCTCAGAATCATTTGTATCAAAATAGCGTGTAGACCTGGTCAACTTTTCCCTGCATTGCCCCTTTTATAACTCCTATTTTTCTCATCAAATTGAAACACACAAATCACTGCCCCATTCTCCATGGAACAACCCACAGAAGCAAGCTAATGACTCTTTTTCATTCTAATGCCCATCCTTTTGCGTGATTTTCCACAGCGTCCACATCGGCCACTTTGCTCTGATGGCCAGTGATCGAATTACACGGGTAGGCTGCGCCGTGACCAAGTACTGGAACCCGGACAACAAGCGCAACTACGTGTACTACGTGTGCAACTACTCGTTCACCAATGTCCTGGGAAAACCGGTCTACAAGAAGGGAAAGCCCTGCTCCAAGTGTGCGGACAACTGCAGCAAAAAGTACCCGGGACTGTGCGAGGGCATTGGCGATGTCATCGATAAGGAAATTTGAGAGTGACGTGGATCGAAGAACTATACACATTGTGATATACCTCAATTTGAATGGGTTTATTTTTTTCACGAAAGAAACCTCCTTGTGCCCTCGACGAACAGCGTGGGAAATTAGCACTCCGAATGCGTGCGATAACGCATAAATTACGGTTTCGAGATAATTACTGCCACCCAAGCAACGATACACGTGTTTTGGTTCGTCGGCAGGCAATCGGCATGAGGAAGAGAGGTGAAACGCGCTCGCCATTCTCCACGCTCGTGGGAACAAACGAATTCAATTACTGTTCTCGTTATTTGTGAATAGGCGTTTTCCATTGGAGATGGGTGGCAAACGTCAACAACGAGAACATTAGCATCAACACCTGTGCGCAGTTCAATTTAATGTAGCTAGAGGGATGATAATTTGTTCTATTTCCCATTTGAATATCGCGGCTGTAATGTGCGATCTTCTACAATAATTTACATTGTAGGGGTGAAGTTTGTTATCGCGCTAACCAAATATTTATGCTTTGTAAATTGCAAACATCATAATGCTAACGTAATTTGTTTTGCGATAATAGTGCATGTAAAACAGCCGCGAGTTTATGCTTTTAGTGAGCTGAACCGATGCAAAAATATGAGCTACAGTTTTTGTTCAAAATGAAATTAATACTCCATTGATTCCGGTGAAATGAAATTATCCCACCCCATCGAACTCCACGAGCTGGTTATACAAATAAATTCACCCCCTTTCCACTTATATAAAATACATTGGAATCCAATTTGCACTAATTTGCCTGAATGACTTCTCGAGTCCCTGAAAGAAAACCGAACCGGAACATAATTATGAGTTATGGGAAAAGTTTTACCCCGAGTTGTTCAAAAAAAAAAGGAAATCAACGATATGCTTCAATCAAACATCATCGCCGACGGTGGAAGCTCCGGGCGCTGCAAGAGGTGCGGAATTTATTGTTCTTCCATTCCCGGTTTCCCGGCTCGGTGGCGATGAGGCTCGATCGAACAAAGGCCGTATTGTTGTGGTTGAATTCAGTTGGGAATTAATTTGGCCATTTTATCGTCAATTCACTGAGCAACCAGAACCGGTCGGAGGCGGTGGTCATTATCGGAAAATCATGGCTGATTAATTCTTCGGAAGGGAATTTCAACGACGGTTGAGGGTTGAGAAATAAAAGTTGAAGTTTAGTTTGTTTATTATGTTTATTCGAACCAGTTACTCCTTTTGATTCGGATTGGCTCATGGGCATCATCAGGTTGGAGAGTACACCCAATTCAAAGTTGCAGCGCCAGGACTAAGACAAGAGTGATTCATTTGAGTGGATGGTACTTCAAATTAACTTATCTATTATTGTTAATCAAAATTCAAGGTCAGAACTTTTTGCAGTTTTCTCAAAACATAACCTAGGTATTATTCTTCCGAAACATCTCCGCAGCTATCTCAACATAACTACATAATTCCCTTACTTTCAATGAATTCTAGCGCTATTTTTTTTCATAAGTTCATTTTAGAAATATTCCGTGCAATGGAATTCGAAGGTCACTCTTAGTTTATCAAAGTTCTCATGAAACTTTTCAGGAAAAGTTTCTAAATTCGAACATTTTTCCTCTGACTAGACAATGAGTTCCGGGCTCATGACTTCCCCACCGTATATTACCATTCGTCACGATTTGGAGCCTTGTGTACTTTGTTCGTATGCAGTTCCTTTCGGTCTTTGGCTTTCTGAACGAAAGACTTGGATAGATTCAACTTTTGGCCACATCCCTTACCGAAGCATTGGGATTCCGCTGTAAATCCTGATCACCAATAGAACATCCATACTGTCCGCATTGCTCTTTCCGTTTGATGCTCAGAGTTTCGTAGTTAAGTTTAATAACATGACTCACCGTTGACTGCACGATTCCGAGTTGTTTTCTGATGTCCCGATGAGAGACTTGAGAGTTTTCTAGGTGGTGTGCCATTTTCAAATTTTCGAAAAACTGACAACGTTAAAAATACAACAACGAAAAACACTCTAAACAACTTCTAACCAAATTGCAAGAGAATATACCTAATGGGTAATTTTCTACAGCGTTTATTTTTGCGTCACTTGATTTTATAAGACAAAAAATTGAAATATTCTATAAATTTCAGATCGTGTGATTTTCATTATCTTATGAGTGAATATCAAAAGACATAGAAACATAAATAAGAATAAAACTACAAAAAGTAAGCAAAACATTTCAAAGACTACAATTTGTATACAAAATATATAATATAAAGAATTTGAAAAATATATACACAAATATATTACCATCATAAAAAACAGAAACAAATGGCATGTAAATCAACAAACAGAATCAAACAACAGTAATTGAATATTATACCTGAGAAAATTTAAGGAGACGAAGAAAAGAATTAAAAAACATTCATTATAACAAATTTACAGAAAGAATATAGGAAATTAAAGTAACAGAATCTAGAAAAAAAGAATTGCAAGTAGAAATTGAAAAATATATTTCAAACAAAAACAAAAAATTAGAGCACGCATCAAAAGAGGATATAAAGAAAAAAAAATGAACACGCAAAGAAAAATTATGATAGAAAAGAGAAAAGAGGAATCAATAATAAAAAAGAAAAATAAGCAACAGAAAACATTAAAAATAGAAATTTGAAAAAGAAAAACATCAAATAAAACATTCAAAAACTAAGAAAAAAAAATTATAGCAATAAATAGCAACACAAAAAGTCGTACTAATGTTGGAGAAAAATATTTTTAAAAAAAAATCAAACGATAAAACTTTACGGACTGAAAAATGAAAATGAAAAATTATGATGACCAAAACTAAATAAAAAATAAAAATAGAAAAAGAAAAAATAAGAAGCAACAGAAAATCAAAATAAACTTTGGAACAGAAAAATTAACTGAAATGAGAACAATAATATATATATATATTTATATTTATACTATATATATATATATATATATATATATATATATATATATATATATTCATATATACTATATATATATATATATATATATATATATATATATATATATATATATATATATATATACAGGTGTTCGGTTCCTTGGTGCAAATATTTTAAGTGGCGATAGAAGATTATATTTCGAAGAAGAAAAATGTTCTGCGCATATGATCAAATCTCAAAATCACTGAGTTATTAAACTTTTTTCGCTTTGGTCTATGTACTTGCCAGAAATGGCTCCTAACTCTAAAACTATGCCATCAAACACAAAACTGTTACTTTCATCGGATAGTTTAGTAAATTTCCAATTTAATAGCGTCCTTTTTTACTTTCAGTAAGTTGCATTTAGACATCATTTCAGGGATAAACGAATCTAAAACTTTTTGTTTTTCTACGGATTTTCCTTATTATTTCAAAAATACGTAATAAAGTTTATTGTTTTGTCTAACCAAAAGATGCCTCTTAAACCGCTCTCACAACTCTCTTTTTGACACCAACTTTCTATCTTGTTTAGTTTTGTCGCAAATTTGTACTAAACACATCTGGTTGGGTCGTTAATCAACGGTTGCGTAAAACACGAATTCAACCCACCGTGCGTTGCTGTTGACGTCTGTTTGCAGCGCCGCATAGCACACTTGATCGCCACGTGGAGTGACGGTATGAAAGAAGAAAAATCTAAACGAAATTTACAGCTGGCAGGAAACAAACATGTATTCTCCAGAAGAGCTGGCGGATATTCATCTCTGTTACGGTTTGCCAACTGTGTGGCAACGAGAGCCCAACAAGAATATGGACGCAGATTTCCTAACCGTCGACTGCCAAACGCAAGTATGTAAAATAATACAAGTGTGTAAGATGTGCTAGTTGTAAACATTACGTTGAGACAGGAACCTTCACGTCTACACACCGTCGGTTCCGGAATGGAACGTTATTTTGGACTGAACTCAAGCCGACCAGCCCCGCCGGTCTGCTGACGCCGGCCATGGAGGAAAATTTTAAGAACTGAGAGAAACGATCCCAAAGCCAGTACAAGGCGAGTTGCAGCTCAGTTACTGGTCTCTCACTGGAGCGTATGGAACGTTTTAAACAAAGAGAATATGCATCCGTTTCATACGCTGCAAGTTCAGGAGCTTCTGGAAAGAGATAAACCACTCCGGCTTAGAGTTCAGCAGGATTATGACAGCGAAAAGGGATGAGGATGCATTTTTTCTCGAAAAGCATCCTTTGGACGGACGAGTGCACCTTTACCCGTGCAGGATACTTCAATCACCCACAATGACCACACGTGGGCAATTGAAAACCCAAGAGTGGTCAAAGAAACAAGAACACAGTGCACGGTTTTCCGTTAATGTATGGGCCGGTATAATTGACCGACAGCTCATCGGGCCGTACATTATCGAAGGTTCGCTAAACAGTGTGGCGTATTTGGAATTTTTAGAGAACGAGCTTTCCAATCTTGCTGGAGGATGTCCCACTTGCTGTGAGACGGCGCTTGGTGTTTCAACAGGACGGAGCCCCACCTCATTCCACAAATGCGGTAAGACATTTTCTGAACGCCAACTATCGGGAACCGTGGATTGGACGGAATGGGCCGATTCCTGGCCCCCAAGGAGTCCGGATTTGACTCCCATGGACTTCTTTTTATGGGGGTGCATGAAGGAAGAGGTGTATTCGGCGACAATCAATACTTGCGAACAGCTAATTGACCGAATTTTTATTGCTGCCCGAAAGATACAAGAGAAAATGAATAATATTAACCTTGTGGAAGAGACCGGAAGGAGGATCATGTACTGCATCCAAGAAAATGGAGGACACATTGAGCAACTATTGAAATAAATTTATGAAAGAAACGAAGATCAGTGTTTTAATTTGAATAATCATTGGAAAATACCTAATTAGTTCAATGAACAAGTTCAATGATACAATGGTATCGAGAAAAAAGGACATTTTCAATTTTCATCATGCGTTCAATTGAACCGTCCGCAGCATTGTTTTTTTTTTTTGTCACACTTTTTCCTTGCCGTCACTCCACGTGGCGATCAAGTGTGCTATGCGCGCTGCAAACAGACGTCAACAGCAACGCACGGTGGGTTGAATTCGTGTTTACGCAACCGTTGATTAACGACCCAACCAGATGTGTTTAGTACAAATTTGCGACAAAACTAAACAAGATAGAAAGTTGGATTGTCAAAAAGAGAGTTGTAGAGCGGTTTGAGAGGCATCTTTTGGTTAGACAAAACAATAAAACTTTATTACGTATTTTTGAAATAATAAGGGAAAATCCGCAGAAAAACAAAAAGTTTTAGATTCGTTTATCCCTGAAATGTGTCTAAAATGCAACTTACTGAAAGTAAAAAGGACGCTATTAGATTGGAAATGTGCAAACTATCCGATGAAAGGTAACAGTTTTGTGTTTGATGGCATAGTTTTAGAGTTAGAGCCAATTTCTGGCAAGCATAGACCAAAACAGAAAAGTTTAATAACTTCGTGGTTTTTGAGATTTGATCATATGCGTAGAACATTTTTTTCTTCAAATATGATCTTCTATCGCCCCTTAAAATATTTGCACTAAGGAACCGAACACCCTGTATATATATATATATATTTATATATATATATATATATATATATATATATATACATATATATATATATATATATATATATATATATATATATATATATATAAATTATGTCGTGATTTATCGCGGGATATAAAAAAAACTTTATTAAACTAAAAACACTTTTAATTACTGATCGCTATAACACTACACACAAGACTGACTGGAAAATTAAATCTAGAACACTTTTATAAACTAAATCCGCTGACTCGCCGTTCCTCCTGGTGGTTCGATTCTGATGCAACCGCCGTCCACTTGGTTCGATTAATCCTGCGCGCATCATCGATTTATCGGGCGCGTGGCTGGTTTGGTTCCTCTGTCTGTTGCTATGGGCCTCGGCTGGGTTTTGCTGACGCCTGGGCTTCGGGTGTGCCCTGGTCGGTCGGTGATGGTGTAACGCCTCCCCTCTTAGACTGTCGTCCGTCCTCGGATGACTCGTCGAAAAGGACAAGACTCGGTAATGGTTCAAAGTCTCCTTTTCTATTTGTTCCGTTACGTTCCGTGGTGGTTCCAACATGATTTTGAATTTTGAAAACGGTTTCTTTCTTCGCCTGTGTTCTTCTGTTAATGGTATAGATAGTAAAAAGCAGAGAAAGATTAGCGTGATGAGGATTGCTCCTCCGATGATTGTTGTCCTCTTTGAGCGATGCAAATCCAACTTTATATCTTGAAGGCTGTTCAAGTTTTCGAACTTGAGATGAGTGATATCGTTCTTCTCCTCTGTGTAATTTAGTTGTACCAACTTGCTTCCATAGACTGGTAGAAGGTACTCTTCGTGGTTTTTGAAATAGATTTGGTTGTTGAAAGTGAAGTTCATCACTTTGATAGTGCAATTGCTGGTTTCGATGATTGTCGGGGTGTTGACTAATCTCGAACTGTTACATGAATCTGAAATCAATACTTTTTGGTTTGTGTCTATAAGTATGATTCCTTTCTTCAGTTCTTCTATACGGATAGGTTGCCTGACGGGTTTTATAACACATTTTGGTGTTAGATGATTCAAAAGGTTGTGGATGCATTCGTCTTCAAGGAAAGTTGTTGCTTCGCAAATATCGCAATTTTGTGTCTGTTTGTAAATAATGTCTCCATGTTTTGCCACCAACTTAACGTCTGTATTGATTCGTGAGTTGTTTATGTTGAGCGTTTGAATGTTGATCAGATCGAACTCGTCGTCTTCTAGGATGGGTATCTTTGCCAGAATCAGGATCTCGCTGCCTCTAACAATTACGCTTCCTGAACTGTATTGAAATATTTGATCTAAATAATCTAATTTTAGCTTTTGTGCTTTAAGCCTGTTAAAAATGTGCATTTTATCATCAAAAGAGAATAAATTTCTATTCAGAATGTTTAGTTTGGCAAATTCAATCTGTTCTTCTATATTACTTATTATTTGAATTATTAGGTCAAGGTTAACAATCAAGTTGATATATTCTAAATCTGTTCTAATCGTCAGTGAGTTATTGTTCTGGCCTATAATTTGTTTATTAATTCTCTGAATGGTATCTGTAATGATATTAATTTTGTTCTGTATTTTTTCGTTAATAATTATTTGTTTTGATAATGATTTCGAGAGTAAGTTTTCCTGTTTTTCTAAGGTTCCTAAGCTATGATTTATAATTTCCAAATCGTCGTTATCGGGATTTCCTGCTATTAGTTTTATGACTGAGCCTAAAGCGTTAACCAATGCCCTTTTTTTCTGTGAGAATGTAAACTCATAATTTTTCCTTTTGCATATTGAATTTTGAAGTCTAGAGTATTTCTAAGATGATCAATTACTTTAAGATTTTCTGTGGTTTTTGTATGTAGTCAATATTATCTTCTATGGATTTGATATCGATTTTATGTATAATTCTCTCGAATCCTATTCTGATCCTTAACCTGTTTTAGTTTTATGGCAATTATACCATTATTATGTGATACTTCTTTATACTTGGTAGCGTTTATTAGAACGATGCAAGTTAGTCTGCAACGAGAATTAAATAATTGTTTTATAAATTATTTTTTATTCGGTTTTTGTGTATTTTGATGTCATTAACATCTTCAAAAGTTAGTTCGTTATTTTGTTTGACGGTTGTTATTTTGTATGGGTTTTTATCTTTTGTTAATCGTTGAGTGATTTTAATGTGTTTAGTATCGCCTGGGTGAAGGTTTTCCGGTTTATCGTTGTCTTTGTTTAGTTGTTCGTATCTTTGTTTTCTTTTGTTTAATTCGATTTTAGCTGCTGATTGCAGGTTTTTAAATTTTTCAGAAATTTCTTCCATGTTTGTGGAGCCCGAGTTGTTAAATACCAAATTTCGCGGTTGATTTTTGATAGATGTGTGGAAGCTACTGTTATAAATGTCTATGGCGATATTGATGTGATCTGTTAACGTTAAATCTTTGAATTTCGCTATGTTTGTTCGGAAAATTTCGATAAGAGTAGAGTGGAAGCGTTCCACAATACCATTTGAGTTCGAACTGCTGGCAAATGTGTTTCGATCCCGAGATCGTTTAAAAATCCAATGAAGTCTATGGACCTGAAAGATGGCTCTTGGTCACTTACTATAGTATGAGGTCTTCCAAATTGACGGATATGTTCCGTTATAGCTGTTTTTAAGTCTATAATCGTTCGTGTTTGTAAGGGAATCGCGTTTGCAAATTTAGAAAAAGAGTCGACTATAGTAAGCCACTTTTGACCTTTAAGAAAAAAATGTCAATGTGTACTCTGTCGAAAGGGTTATCTCCAAATATACTTTTTCTGATTAATTTTGGAGGCTTCCTGTCATATTTGGCTTTTTGCAAATGTCACAGGAGCCAATAAAAATTTTGATCTTTCGATCGAGCTGAGGGAAAAATGTGTCTGAAGTATTTGATTTCTGTTTTCCTTGATTCCTCGGTGTCCATGGTTGTGTGTTTCTCTAACGATGTCATCCTGTTGGTCATCAACTCTTATATCTACTAATAGGGTTTCTGAAATAAATATTTTATAAATATTGTTTAATGCAAAATGTTTTTTAAATGTTTCTTGTATTAGTTGTGCTATTGATATCGGCACTTTAAGGCAACTAATACCTTTTGGATTGAGGGTTCGTTTTAATATATCCACAATTTCTTCTTCAGTATACTCTTTTCTAACAATAGTGTGTCTATGAAATTTAGGGAAAATTTGTTCGTATGCTGAGATTTCTATATTCCCTATTTTGAATATAATTTGGTTTCGAAATGTATTAATGGGTCTCTCGGTGTAAGGAATGAAATAATCGTCACTTGTATCAGCTGAGTGTACGGTCATCTCATCGCTTTCTTCGTCGGATGCTTCATTTCCTTGCACAGAAGGTTCAACATCTAGGGATGATTGGGAGTTTGCGTTTATTTCATTATTTAGATTTATTCGTGATAAGGCATCCGCGACCACATTGTGTTTGCCTGGTTTGTATATCATCTCATAGTCAAATTCTTCTAAGGCGAGTTTTCCTCTAATAATTCTATGGTTTGCATTTGTGAACGAGAAAGTTAGTGGTTGATGGTCTGTGAACATCTTAAACTTTCTGCCGTAAAGATATGGTCTAAAGTGGTTCACTGCCCATACGATAGCCAAAAATTCTTTTTCTGTTGTAGAATATCTCTCTTCTGTTTTATTCAATGTTCGAGAGGCGTATGCGATAGGTCTGTCTTTGCCTACGGGCCCTTGTGACAGTACCGCACCTATTGCATAATCACTTGCATCGGTTGTCAACAGGAACTCTTTGCTAAAATCGGGGTAGATTAGTACTGGATCTAGCATCAAAAGTTCTTTACATCTTTCGAAGCTATGTTTCTACTTCTGGTGTAATTTCAAATTCGGTATCTTTTCTCAGAAGTCCTGTTAGTGGTTTCACGATTTTTGCGAAATCTTTAATAAATCGCCTGTAATAGCCTAGTATTCCTAGGAACTGTCGAATTTCCTTCTCGGATTTCGGAACTGGCCATTGTTTAATCGCTTCTATTTTGTCGCTGTTTGGTCTGACTCCATCTTCAGAGACGGTATGACCTAAAAATTGAGTTTCTTTTCTAAAGAACTCGCATTTATCCAGTTGAATTTTCAACCTGGCATCTTTCAATTTTTCGAGCACCTGAGCTAAATTGTTCAGATGTTCTTGAAGAGAGCTGGAATATATTATAATGTCATCCATGTAGACAAAACAACATACTCCTACTAAATCTCTTAAAATACAATCCATGACCCTCTGGAATGTAGCCGGTGCATTTTTAAGTCCGAATGGCATACGCGTGAATTCGTATTTGCCACCGTTCACAGAAAAAGCCGTTTTTTCCATGTCTTCTTTCGCCAATTGAATTTGGTGAAAGCCAGAAACTAGGTCGATTGTTGAAAAATACTTCGCCCTTCCCAATTTATCCAGAATATCTGTAATTTCTGGGATGGGGTACTTGTCGTTTATTGTCTTTTCGTTTAGTTTTCGGTAGTCGATAACCAAACGAAATTTCTTTCGACCGGAAGCGTCCGATTTCTTGGGAACAACCCATACAGGTGAGGTGTATGGTGAAATTGATTCCCTAATAATTCCGTCTACGAGCATTTTTTTAATTTGTTCTTGCACTTCATTTTCGTACACATACGGATACTTGTACGATTTAGAGTGTATCGGAATGTTGTCAACTGTTCGGATGTTATGCTTAATTTTGTGGGTGAACGAGAGTTTATCTGTTTCCACATAAAGAACATCTTTATATTTTCCAATCACTTTTTTTGAGGGCACGTTTTTCTTCGTCGTTCATGTGATCGTCACGAAACGTGTAATTTGTAGGGTCGACATGTTTTGGTAATTCAATCAAGTCGAACGGGTCATTATCAGCTTCTTTGTATGCATCGTTAGTAAGCTTCATTTCGTTAGAATTGATTTCAATTGGTATTTTTGAAAAGTTGTGCACTGCCACAAAGGCTGAATTGTTCTCACTTCTATAGAGACCTGGTAGTATTGTAAAGTTTTCGTGAGGCTTTTCTTCCTGAATAAGAAAATCTCCGTCCTTTTTGGTTTTAATTTTTATGAATTGAAATTCCTGCTCTGTTATATTTATTTTGTGATTTTCTGGGAATTTCTTTTTCATCTGAATAGTTTTTCTTCCGATTTTTAGTGTATTTTTACGAATGTCGATTTGAGCATTTAAGTCTCTTAATGACTCGTAACCGATCAAACCATCGAAAAACTTGTGAAACTTGAATATGAAAAATTGTAGTTTCTTGTTGATCTGGAATGGATCGAAAGAGGCTGATTTATTAATGGTGTGTGTACCGTTAATATTTGTAACTTTAATTCCTGCTTCGGTTTTGCAGTTTTGGATATTAACGTGGTCTGGTGAAAGATAATTCTTGTTCGCACCTGTGTCGATCAAAATTTCATTTCGCCTTTCGACGTTTGTATAGTTATGTAAGGTATGAAGTTGTTATCGTTTTTCATCTTTTTACTTGGTGTGGTTTTGCCACCTGAAAATTTATTTCGTCGTCGACGAAGTAGTCGTCGTCGTCCGACTCAAGGATGGAATCATCCAGCTGATGTGAGGTGTCAAGTTCTTCCTCGCGGTCGCTGTTATATTCGCGTTCTTTTTTATTTTCATGGCTATTCACCTCTGTTCGAGATTTTGCTGTCCTCATCGAAACGTCGTCGTTTAGTGGAGGGCTTCGCGTTTTAAATTTTCCTGACCCATTCGGTTTTGAATTGTGCGGGTTATTGCTATGGTTGAAATTAGAGTTAGCCGCTTTTGAATTGAATGGGCTGTTATTATTTGAAAAGCTAGAATTAGCTTGTTTTGAATGTTTGTTGTAATTGCTTTGTCTGAGTTTACACCGGTGAGTTTCTATTTAATTTTTGCCTGTATGCGGCGTTTGCATACTGCGTAGTGATGGCATAGGCTTCTTCTAAAGAGTCTGGCCTGTAGCTTCTCACGTGCATTGAAAGTTCGTCATTCAAGCCGTCAATGAACCTGGTAAGTGTCATCAGACTCACAAGATTATTAATTGCTTTGGTTGACTGTTTGTAGTCATCCATGGTTGCTGCTGTCGCTTTAATGGCAGTGTCGATAGTTTTGATTTTGTTGTAAAATTCTGATAGATTTTTCTTGCCTTGGTTTACGTAGAATAGAGACTGGATGTGAGATGTAAGGTCACGTCTGTCTCCGTAAGAATTTAAGATTACTTCTTTGATTTCATACCATTTATTTGGATTACCGGCGGCAATTAGAATTTCTTTTGCCTCTCCAATAATTTTGTTTTTAATGGCTCTCACGAGCTGGCTATACACTGGCTGTCCTCGGTACTGTTCGAATAAACCGAGAGTGCTTTCTGCATCTTCGAGCCATGCATTAGTTTCTTTTTTATTACCACTGAAGGTGGGTAAATTTTTGATCGGATCCGGTGTTCTAAATGCAAGAAACGGATCGTCATTTTTCGCCTTTAATTCAGTAATTGTTCTGATTAAAGCATTTTGATTATTTGTTAGAGCAGTGACTTGTTCTAAAAGTTGCTCTTCTAACGTTGGTTCCGGGACTTCTGGCAAATTTTCCTTCTGTGGGTTAGCCATTTTATCCGTGAAAATGTTGAAAATTTATTTTTTTTAATTGATATACGCTCAGTTAAAAAAAAATCACTTCACTTTTCACTTGTCGTTAGTTCACACTGTTTTTCTTTTGGTAAAGTAAAAAAAAAGGTAAAAAATTACTTACAGGAGTAGTCGTTGCATTTCCTGGAGTCCGGGTAGGTAGCGATGGATGATGTAGGTTCCAAATGGCGGGATCAATCCTCCTGATAACCTCGAATCCTTGATATTCGCTCAACGATAGCTGCTGCTGGATTATCCGGTGTCTTCTGTAGACGTAGGGTTGTTCCTCCTTGGTAAACTCGATGAATGTGATATTAGATATCCGCTCTGCTAACACTGTTCACTTCGTTTAACCACTTGGCCTTTAGACTGCGCCAATTATGTCGTGATTTATCGCGGGATATAAAAAAAAACTTTATTAAACTAAAAACACTTTTAATTACTGATCGCTATAACACTACACACAAGACTGACTGGAAAATTAAATCTAGAACACTTTTATAAACTAAATCCGCTGACTCGCCGTTCCTCCTGGTGGTTCGATTCTGATGCAACCGCCGTCCACTTGGTTCGATTAATCCTGCGCGCATCATCGATTTATCGGGCGCGTGGCTGGTTTGGTTCCTCTGTCTGTTGCTATGGGCCTCGGCTGGGTTTTGCTGACGCCTGGGCTTCGGGTGTGCCCTGGTCGGTCGGTGATGGTGTAACGTATATATATATATATATATATATATATATATATATATATATATATATATATATATATATATATATATATATATATATATATATATATATATATATATATATATAATAAAGTAATATCTAATATATAAAATTATGACGAACTAGCCCAGGATAGAGCAAGAAAAAAATTACAAAGATGCAGGAAGAAAAATGGAACAGTTTAGAAAATAAATTAAAAACAGAAAATAAGTTAAAAAAAACAGTTGATGGAACGCACAGATATAGAAGATTGGCTAAGGAAACAAAGATATTTAATATTAAATGGTGATATTGGGAAGAATTTCAAAGAAAATGAGTGAAACATTAAATCGCAATTGTAGTACAAATAAAAAATTTAAAGCGAGAATTCAACAAACACAATATATACATATATAATAGAGAGACAATAAATTGAACAAAATTAAACAAAGTAATAGAAATTGACAAAACTTAGAGAAAAAATTCAAATTCAATAAGAAAAAAAATCATTTGGAATTGGGAATGAAATTGGAAATGGAATTGGAAATGATATTGGGATTTGATATTGATATTTGAAAAAGAATACAAGAGAAACAGGGTAAGAGTACTACATTAATATAAAAATGTTGTTCGCTTGTATAGAAAAATAGAAATGAAAGAAAAAGGCTACAAAGAATATGATAGCTTATACATACACAATACTTACATTAAGATTATAAGATTAAAAATATTTACAAAAACTAAAATATAAAATATAACTTCCCAGATTATTTTATAGAAATCTTAAAAATTTTCCGAATTCTCAACAGCCGAACATTTGATAATCTGATTTAAAGGATCTCGGTAAAATTTCATTGAAATCCGGTAAATTTTTTTAAAGATATGTGTAAAATCTCACCGAAATCCATTAAATCGGATTACCCAACGACCAGCTGTTGAGAATTGGGTAAAACTTTAAATATTTCTGTAAAAAATCTAAGTGTGTATAAAAAGCATCAAATTAAGCAGTAAAGTTTAAAAACTCCAATGAAAATTGAAGAGTAAAGCATAAACAACAGAAAAGTAGAAAATTTTAACAGACAAAACGTAAAAACCAAGGAAGGAAAAAAACAAGGAAAAAATTTGGAATAAAGGGCGCAAATAAAAATATAGAAACAAATATTGAAGAAACAGAGAAGCCACGATCGTTTTGTCGGATATCGCATAAAATTCCTGCCCAGAAAAAATAAAAAAAAAAGAGGAATCAAATATATTTTTAAATCACAATAAAAAACACCATATAAAAACAAATTAATCGGATTATCAAATAGTCAAACATAAACAGCTGAAATAACATCTAAAAAATCAAATAGCTTAAATTCAATAAAAAAAAAAACAGATATTAAAGAGAAAAAATTACACAGGAATAATCAAAAAGACCAATTCGAATGGATTCTTTATTAAGAATTGAGAATTCGGAATTGAGAATTGGAAATATATATTGAGAATTGAGAATTGGAATCATATATTGAGAATTGGAATTGGAATTGGAATTGGAATTGGAATTGAAATTGGAATTGGAATTGGAATTTGAATTGGAATTAAAACTTTCGATAAATAACAATATTAAATAAGAACAAAATTAGGGAAGAAATAAACATGAATACATATGCAAATAACTAATTCTTATTATCAATATTCGAATTGGAAGAAAAAATAAATAAAACTTATATTTTTAATAGAGCAAATAGGATTTAATAGGATTAGAACCAAAATTTCTGAATAATTTTGAAGCAAACTAGATTATGAAGAATTTAAATAAAAAATATGAAATGGACAAAACTTAACTTAAAAAAAACCCTAGAGCGCTAAACTTCGAACAGAAAAAAATTCGAATTGGAATTAATTAAATAGAAAATTGGCAATAGAAATAAAAACCTGAATGAAATTTAAATAGAAAAATAAAAGATATAACATCATAAGAAAATGAAATATCTATAATAAATTTATGTAAAATTGAAACTATTCAAATTTAATGTGTGCAAATAGACAAAATAAATCAGAACTAATTATCATGACAATCAGATTGAATACAACAAAATCCTTAGATAAATATAAATATTAAAAAAAACAAAATAATTTAGGAAAAAATAGAACTTGAAATTGTTTATACAGAAAATAACATAAACAATGGAAATCGATAAGAATTGAAAGACCAAATAAATGAAAAACTTATATAAAATAGAACAAATACCTTAAAAATGGAGCAGAATAGATGAGGAATAAAGGAAAAAATATTGATTGGTTTTGATAAAAACAATATTATGAAGAGCTAAAATAAAAAAATATGAAGTAAAAAAAACTTGACTAGCGAAAACTTAACGAATCGAAAGAGAAAAAATTCAAAGAGAATAGCAGAAATTAAAAGAATCAGAAAAAAAACTAGACCAATTTGGGTAGACCAAATCACTAAAGAATTGTAAATGAGTAAAAATATTTACCATCTTCACTACCTTTTCCAGCGGAGAGCTGTTTGAAGTCAACCTGGACTTTGATTTCGTTGTCCATTACCAAGCATGAAAGAATGGAGAATAGGAATAGAAAGGAATAGAAAACCAATTAAAACTAACGAAATCTTAATGGAAGTAATTGAAAATTTTGAAAAAAAGATTTCCAATTAGAATTGGAATGAGAACTGGAGCTGGAATTAAAATCTTAATTGATTTGATATTGAACTTGTAATTGAAATGGAAATCGGAATTGACATTGGAGTTGGAATATACTTGGAAACTTTTAATAAAAATTGCAGTTATAAACTGAGAAGAAATTAATAACATTTAAAGAAATTGGAATAGAAAAAAAATATACAATATTAAAATATTGTGTATGTATTTGTACAAGGAATATATTAAGAAAGCAAACATTTACATTTGTAAAGAAAATATTTTGACACAAGAATTGAATTAGAATCAAGTTTTGAACACAAATTAAAAATTGGTACGGTAAAGAATTACAATTAGAGATTGAGTTGGAATTGGATATACAATTGAAAATGCATATGGAAAAGTAATCACAATAATTAATTTTATGAACAGTATCCAATAAAAATTAAAGATTGTTGTAATTGTTATTGTAATTGCAATTATAATTTCGAAATCCCCGCCCTGACAGACCATTGTCCACCCATCTGCGTTTGGGCTAGGCGAGAATCTACCAAGCCTGCCCGTTGATATGCCCTAGACCATATAGCACACCGGGATCTTCCACAAGCAGGCGCCGGTTATTAACTTACCAGCCCCAACAAGTGTTATGTTCATTAAATAGAGGATAGTAGGAGGCAGAAAGTAAAGCAAGAGAGAGATAGAGACGAGTAATTGCTGAAATGAAAACGGGATAATGATTTAATGATTTATTTAAATTGATAAGTTAAAGTCTGAATTGTTCTCATCTGTTTCTTCTCCTTTTGGTTGTTGTTGCACTAGTAGTGCAAGTATTTGTCATCCAACTTGCTCTTTGATTTCATTCACTACCGCTTGTGTATTGTGCGGGACACATTTTAATACATGGAAAGAAAGCAAGCATAAAAAAGATATTCGTTAGAAGTAACATATATAATACGCTTCCTATTCATGTGTTTGTGTGAAGCATAAAGGATGGATTAGACGATCGCAAGGTAATTTATATGAAATCATGAGAACCAATTTAGATCGGTTTACACCAACAATGCAGACGCTGTTTGAGCCACTCACAAAATAGAATAGTTATTTACTGGTTCCAAGATATGTGGCCCAGCGAGTAAGGAGTGTATCGAAAAGTAGTTATAAACATTCGATACGTTATTACGCATAAACTACTGCATATATTTTTAGCTTGTAAGCGCCATTTGCTTTGTTTACATGTCAAAAATGATTATTCGGTTCATTCATTTCCGTTGATAAAGTTGTATTCAAAATGTCGCGAATTGAATTTGAGACTAAAAAGAAAATTCTGCACACTTGGTGCACCGAAAAGGGTGTTACTTACAACCAGATTGCGAAAAGAGTAAATGTTCACCCGGCAAGTGTAAAACGCATCATCGAAAAGTTTGGTAAGGAGTGCTCCCTCAGGGATTTACCAAGAAGTGGCCGGAAACCCGGCTCCAGCAACCCCGATTTGGACCAAAAAGTTGTGGATTATATTCAACGGAACAAATCTGCCTCTACTCGCGATCTAGCCAAGAAGTTCAGGACCAGCATCGGAATGATTCAACGAATCAAGCGCAGGAATGACTTGAAGACGTACAAAAAGCAGAAAGTGCCCAAACAAACTCCGGAACAAAAGTCTCGTGCCAAAACCAGGGCTCGAAAGCTGTACAGCTGCATTTTGGACAATGTCGACCAGTGCATTTTGATGGATGACGAAACATACGTTAAAGAAGATTCAAGAACGCTACCGGGGCCGCAGTTTTATACTAAATCTGTTGGGGAACGTGTGCCAACCGCAGATACGACTGTTGCGATGGAGAAATTCGGTCAGAAGGTGCTCATTTGGCAAGCTATTTGCACATGTGGCTTGCGTTCTTCAATTTTCTATACAAAAGGAACTATAAATGCTGAGATTTATCAAAAGGAATGTTTGAAGAACAGGTTGCTACCATTGTATAGAAAGCACCAGTCCCCTCCTCTCTTCTGGCCAGATTTGGCATCGGCACATTACGCCAAATCCACTCTACAGTGGCTGACGGAGAATAACATCAAGTTCGTAGAAAAAGACATCAACCCACCAAACTGTCCCCAGTTGCGACCGATCGAACGCTATTGGGCAATAGTCAAGCGTATATTTAAGAAGGATGGTACAGTGTCCCAAAACATGACCGATTTTAAGAAAAATTGGGCAGCGGCATCCAGGAAGTGCACAAAGGTCACTGAGCAGAATTTGATGGCAGGTGTCAAATCAAAGGTACGGGCATTCTACAGAAATGAACATGATGACTAGTTTTTCCGTTTGGATCTTTTGTAAACATGTTAAGCTATAATAAACTGAAATAGTATGTTAATTTTAACCATGTTTTCATGCCTATTTTATTATTTGGAAGTTTATAACTACTTTTCGATACACTCCTTATGGGGAACGAATAATATGGGTAACAATTAATTATGATCCCCACGACCAGCCCACCACACCCTGTGAACCAGAACATCTCACCTGGAAGCTGCTTTATTATTCTTCTTTGTTCACTCGATCACCTTCGCCACCAAACAATAGGTAACCGAAACAATAGAAAATGCGATATGCCCGATAACAAAATATTGAGCAACAAACCCTCGACACAACCGTTCACAGCCAATACCCGACGCAGAATAAAAACCATTTCACGGCTGGAGCCGATATCTGCACAAGCAAGTTGATCGTCCCAAATCTATACTAGTAATCTACACTTTGAATCACGATTGAAGGATTTCGCGAAATAAGCGCCCCAGTAGCATTCCGCGCCTGCTGTAAATTTTATGCTTCTATTGATTCCCAAGGTCATCTGTTTGGTACCAACCGCGGGAGACTTGATCCTATACCCAATGTTTTCCTTATCTCCAATCCACTCAACAAATATATAGTGGGCGGAATATTATAATTTGATAAACTTGGAAGATCGACAGGTAATCGGTGTGTAACCGCCTGGTACCTTATTGCAAGGTGCTTAGAGGTGGACCGGAAGAGTTGCTGAGCTACCTCCCCCAATAATTTAAAAAAAAAACTTTAAGATTGTTGAATAGAAAGTTTTTACAATTTATTTTTGAGATGCATTAAAACTGAAAAATGTCTCAATCAACTCTTTTGAACCAACTACCAGCAGAGATTTGCCAAAGTTACACATTTCTAAGGAACAGATATCGAACCACAAAATTGACCCCAGTTTCGGCGCTTCAAGCTCCGCTAGGAAATTATGAAACGAGTCTTCGAAAATACTGGTGAAGCAGCTGGGAATGTGCAACAGTGAAAAAATGGCGTCCTTAAGTGTTCAAAAATGTAATGAAACATTTGTAAGGAACTTAATACAAAATGTTGGATCAAAAATTCTAAAAATCGTGGGCAAACAACGTTCAATTCATCTTCACATTCTTCAACTCCAATCTCGTACAATAAAGGTTCAATCGTATGTTTGACTAAATTATATGTTTTTATATAATCTGGTAGCAACAATTCTGGATAACTTATTCTCGATACAGTCTTAAGGTATTCTATCCAACCATTGAATGCCCCCCTGAAAAGATATTTTTCATAGAAATTGTTACGAATGCAGCCATCGATCGGGTAGCACCTTGGTCGACAAATTAACCTCAACGCCATTCTATTAAGACGTTCCGAAAAATCCAACAGAAATCGTGTGAAATTGTTCAATGACATTAACAATTGATAGCACTCTCTACAATAATTATAGACGGAAATTCCGTAGTAGATTTCGTAGTAGGCATTCAGAAATATTCTATGATGTCTACTTAGTGATTATTACACGAGTGACGTTAGGAGTCCTCCAACATCCAGTTTTGACCAACGTAATTTCCCAATTGGCATTTTGTGAAGTACAAACTGCAGTAACCTTATTAGTTATTATCAAAGCAACCGTTGCATTTAAGTTAAAAAAAAGTCCTAAACATAAAGAAATGGCAAATGTCATTTTGAAAAACTAAAATTCTATATTGCTACATATTAGTTTTAATCAGTGTTGTAAGTAGCCATATCAACTCAATGTTATTATATATGCCGATAGCTCGTTTTAGATGCTGATTTACATATATCACTTCCAATATAACAATAAGGCCGCTGCCCTGCAGAAAAAAACAACTGTTGAAGCTGTAAATATGAGCTATAATTTCATCCACATTCAATCATTCAGCTTCTGAAACGAGTTATCGGTAAATTTATCCAACTTAGGTCGAAATGAATATTTTCAGCACTGCTTCTGATATTGAAGAATGATGAGAGCCAGAGATAACCACAGAGCTGTTAATAGTCATTGCAATCCAATGCGATTTTTTTGCTGATAACTGATTACAGAAACTGATTTTCAAAATATAACGTTTGATGAAATTAACGGACTAGATCGTTTTCAAAAATTTGTTGTAGAAGGAGATGTTCGCTCATCACCATGAGTGAACATTAATGTTTTTGGCTAGAATGAAAAGATGTGAAGAGAAAGTGTTGAAAGTTCCGTCAGAGTGCAGCAGGTAGGAAATATAACAGATGTTTTGAAAAATGAGCGAAAGGGCATGTATCCAATGGTACTCGAACCATGGACGTCAATCTTTGCCTAACATCCCACTGCGGGGTAGGTTGTAGCAACGGAACTAGTCTCTGACGGAACTTTCAACACTTTCTCTTCGCATCTTTCATTCAAGCCAAAAACATTAATGTTTACTCTTGGTGCCTCATGGTGATGAGCGAACATCTCCTTCTACATCATAATCGTTACTCCTCGCACGGAGAATACATAACATAACAATTAATGTATGTAAAAATTTGTTTCTAAATGTATTGCTCTAACTTTATAACCGAAGACATGAGAGCTCAATTTTGGAATATTCAAATGGATGAATTGAATATCACTTGAATATAACAGCGAATATAACACTTTCTATATACCAGTTAGGGCAATGCACTGTTCGACAAAGTTGTAGAATTCGCCAAGAGCAACATTTTTATGGTACACATGCTGTAAACAAAGAGCTGAACGTCAGATTGATGTTGGTAGTTGTTTGCACGAATGTATTGGGAGCTCTGTCAAAATTACGCCAATACTCTTATTGCTCAAAATTTGCTTTTCTTTCCAATTCACAAACCATCAAAGCCATCACTTCCCAATCACCATAAACTTTATTGTTACTAATCGCTACCACGGGTCAGTGGTGGTTTTGGTATTTCCTGACATGCTGACAACTTGGAAATGTTCTAGTACTAAAATGCTGTTCTGTTGTTGTTTCTGGGCGTTAATATAAGTCCACCATCCGGCAGCGTTAGACAATTTCCTTCCTTAGGCATTCGGGGCTGGGTAGTCGATCAGCTGTGGGACCGGTTCATCCTCGTTGCAAAGGCCAGCGAATTTCGGATTACAACCCTTCTTGCACTGAGAGCACGGTTCTCCCTTGTTGTAGATGGGAATACCGATGAAGTCGTTGAACGAGTAGTTGCAAACCAAATACATCTGAAGCCAGCCGTCCGGAATGGTCCATTGAGCAATACCGCAGCCAACCTTGTTCACCTTGTCGCTGCCAAGAACGGCAAAGTGGAAAATCATAATGCTCTTGCCGGGGTCGTACATGCTCTTGACCATGTTCTTGTTGACGTCGTGGCGCTCATCCCACCAGCTGCTAATCAGCTTCGGGATCTGGTCCTTGACGTCGATGCTGTCGGCACTGGTGGCAATGTAGTTCAAATTCTGTCCAGCGTTCAGGTAATCCTGCGTATTGTGGCACTTGTCGTGGCCTCGCTCGCAACGGTTCGCATTAATCTGGGCCAACTCCGCTAGATCGTTATCCCAGGTCTGTGCGAAAAAAAATAACCCAACTAATTTACATATCGTATTTGATGTGGCAAAAACTCACCAAAGTAGGCATAGCGGCGGCTTTGGGCAACCATTTGACTCCTCCGGTTGCCAGAGTGCTGCGATATCCGTTGTGCGTGTCCAAAATGAGCTGCTTCAGCTCGTCGGTCATTTCGATAATCTTGCCATCCTTCGGGCAAGATTTGCTCAGCTTGGTGGCATCGCTGCCGCATCCGATGTTGGGGACACCGCCGAAGCAAATGGCCGGATCACAGTAGTCTGCTGCGATGGCACGCTTCAGCGATGCCATCACAATCAGAGGCCAAACCCAAACTGTTGAGGGAAGAAGCATGAAGGGTTGTGGTTAGAATAAGTGCTTGATTACTAGGAAGTGCATTTTAGATTAAATGGGGTGGAGTTCTTCAACCTTTCAAGGATTATTGGGATAATACACAACTTTTCTGTTCAGCAACAAACCAATGGATGGGAGTCATATTTTGTACATATTCTTTTGCATATGAATTCATATAATCAGGATATGTCAGGGGCCGTCAGGGGACCCAGGGGCCTGGCAACCATATCCTATTAACTAGCGCTTGATAGTATGCAGCATATCACGGGTCTTATTTGAATAAGGCCCATTTGTCGTTTTTTACTACGGGTGCGAACGTCAGTGTAGTTTAGAAAAAAATAATCCTTTGACGTTTTCATGTTAGAGATCTTGGCTAAAGGAAAATGGTTGTCTGTCAGGTTTCTGAGGGCATCCGATTGGAGTGAATTGGATGGGAAGAGTGAAAGTTGTAAGCTCTCCGTTGCTCAAAGTTTGTCGTTAGAGGGTGAGCTCTTCGCTTCACTTATTTTGTTTGATAGTTCGCTTTTTTGATAAGTTATTCAATCTTGTTATTAAAAGAATACGTAAAGGTTATGTAGCCTATCGATCCAGTACAACCAGCTCAGGAATTTATCTGATCGTCATAAGTTAAAGAGATTTAAAGTATTTCATGGTAAATATTGCATCAGGTTCTTAGAAACATTAACAGAATGTTCGGTCGCCCGAAAAGGTTATAGGCCCAGTGGCGCGAGTTCGAAAAGTTCGGGAGGAAAATCGAGAGTTTTTGTGGAAAAAGTGCGTCACATTGGAGAGAACACATGGAAAAGAGTGAACATAAAAATGTAGCCAACAAATGACTTGGCTGGGACTGGGACTGAGACGAGAACGATAGGCAAAATTATCACAGATGGTTAAGAGTGATGTGGGGCTCTTGTATGATAGAGTGAGAGACAGAAGAGAAGAGAGAAAGAGAGAGAGAAAGTATTTTTGCATTCCATTGAAATAAACCACCCACACGTATGTGTGGCTCTAAAAGCATCGCTTATGTTGGTTTTTGCGGGTTCTCAAACTCGATATTAAATTTTTAACATATTTTTGTATTATGCTGAAATAGTCGTGGCCATGCTGAAAAATGAGTGGCCACAACAGCTTTTCTACTGTTGGTTTAAATCAGTCTTCAAACTCGATGTTCACTGTAATGTCGAGATTACAGCGTTTGCAAAATAAGATAATGCGTTTGATTTTGAGAAGTAATAGGTTCATTTCCTCCTCTTTTTTGTTGGATACGCTGCAGTGGCTATCGGTGAAGCAGAGTGTATTTGACAATGGTGTTCATTTTTAAGGTAATTAATGGTTTGCTACCTCTATATATGTGTAATCGAATTGAAAGGGGCAGTGTTATTTATAGATATATAGATTGTACGGATCTTCTCAAAACTCGATGTTGTTTAGTGGTATAAATATTTTAAATTCGATACCAATACACATCAATCGTGCAGCAACATTTACAGATTTTAAGAGACAATGGATTTCACACATCAAAGCTTCATTTTGAACAGCTTTTTACTCCTGACTAATTTTGTATCTTGACGAAGTTGCAACGGATATTTTTTTATGGTTCATTGTTAGAGGCTTAATATTTGTAATGGGTCACAAACAAACTATAAGTTTGGCTCGATAATGATTATGGATTTGAAATCATTATTTTGTTATAGTAATTTAAAGTTGTATCCTGTTTTTGTAGTCCACAAAACGTTATGCCTCGCGCGCGTAAACAGGTATAGATGACTGTTTTGTATTTTTATTAAACCAAATTAAAAGCTTATGCAGTTTGATGGATTGGATTTTTTAACCAGTAGTGAGCTGTCTGGTTGAATGTCAGATATGCCTTGAAAATGCGGTGGTTGTCCATAGTTTTTGAACTTAGCAAGACTTTAATTTCTGGCAATGTCCTAGATTATGTCGGCCTTTCTGATCATTGGACTATTCTTACGAAAATTTTAAGTTGAAATCAACGGCATTTTTTTTTAATTTGTAACTTTGCGGCATTGTGGTGAAAAGTGATCCAGACATTTATATCTGTATATGTACTGGGGTGCAGTTTTTACATTGCTTAACTTCATTCAACTAAGCATGTTTTTTGTTGTTGCATGAAGCGCGTAATAATTTATAATGTTTTGAAATTGGAAATATCATTCTTATCAACATGTAACCCTAGGAATGAACAGATTTTTTTTTCTTTTAGAACCAAAGATGTGAACAGAAAGTATTGATAGTTAGAACACGGCAGGTTGTGAAATTGAATAGAAGTAGGGTACGGGACGGGTTTTAACCAGTTTATTCAGCACCTGAGAAATTTGATGAAGCAGCAGATAATACATAATTAGAACTGCCAATAATTAGACGTTAATCTTTCGGCTTACTTCTGATCTATCGGAACATACCTTCAGCAACGATCATTAGACTCAGAAAATTTCAAAGCCATAGAATAAAGTTCCTAATTGCAGGGGCTTTTTAAAAGCATGTGGATTGCTTTCCGATCAAATTTTTTTCACTTCGGCTCCGTAATCTGTACATAAACTAACAATATTGTATGAGTGCGATTTGAGCATCTGATGAAGACATGCTCTCCGGTATACGCGATTAAATGCAAAATACGCAAAGGCCAAATTTGAGCAAACTTCTTCAGCAGGTAAGAAACTGATGATTTTCTAGATGATACTTGAATAAATCTTGAAAATGACAGTAATAAATTGGTAATCAATAATGATTTAAACATCGAATCATAAGTCCGATAGAGATATAGCTTAGGATCGTATCATTAAAAGTGAAATAATTGTAGGAGTAGGAAAATGTAGGAGTTTTAGACCTATTTCCAAACAACGGATTAAAACAGTTACCACTGATTACGTCGTTCTCTACCCTACACACTCAGATTATTTTACAGAAATTTGTTAAGTTTAACCGAATTCTCAACAGCTGAACGTTCGGTTATCCGATATGACGGATTTCGGTAAAATTTTACCGAAATCCGGAATTTTTTTACAGATATCTGTAAAATTTCACCGAAATCCGTTAAATCGGATTACCGAACGATCAGCTGTTGAGAATTCGATAAAACGTTACAGATTTCTGTAAAAAAAAATCTGAGTGTATAGTTTAAATTGTTATTTTCAACCACTTCTATTCAATTTCTCAGCCTGCCGTGCTATTACGGACCTATCAATAATTTCTATTCTCATTTTTGGTTCCTGTGGAAATTGCTATCCACTCCTAGGGTTGTATGTAAATAAGAAGGATATTTTCAATTTCAAAACATGACTAAACTAGTATAAATGGACTTTCAAAGACCTACAGCCAGACATATATCTTCTATATATGTTTTCGGTGTTACTTGGGAACTAAACCCACTCAAAAGTTCTTCTTAGTGGATTGTAGGGAATAACTCACCTGAGATTTGCAATTCATTTGGCAGCACCACATTTGCCCACCACATGAAAAAAAAATATGTTTATGAAAAAAATCGATAAATTGATTTGATGCAATTGATCGCTATAATACAATCATTATTAAAGCAAATAACATGCTAGGATTAATAAAACCCATACAGTATAGTATTCACTCCCAGTTGAGTTATTTGATTAATGCATGGGAAGAAATTTCAAATCTTCACCGTGATCAATAAATTCGGATACACTTTTGCATGTGCGTGTAAAAAACATGCTATGCGAACATTTTGTAGGTGTGTTTGTGATAATTTTACTTTCATGTATATACTGACACATGCGTGTGATATTCATTTTCGATGTTTGCTTGTTACGCGCGATGAAGCAATCTAGGGAAATCGTAGTGAAGCGGTTTTAAAATGGTGACCCCCTGGCACGATTTTCAAAAGCCTGAAATCATTGGGTGTTTTGCGTAACTTTATATACAAGACCATCAAAAGGTACCTTACTTCCGACACGAATTCACACGAATGTGTAAAGTGTCGCAAATAAACAAACAAACAACAACATCAAAAGGTACCCTTGTAGCACACTTGTTGCCAGTCGGTAGAGATAACATAAATATGATCTGCTTTGTCATAATCAAGTTACTCATCCAAAATAAAAAAACAAGATTGTAATGCAATTTGGCATGATTTTGTGTCATTTCTCGAAATGGATCGTAACTTCGAGAAAAAATGTAACATTGGCCGTGGGTAAAAAAGCAACACATCAATCCGCCTTAGACAAGTTCAATATGTGCGTGAGGTTGTGCAGTTCATTAGTAGTAGGAAATTCAATGACTCACAAAAAAAAGATCTCAAACCGCAACTGAGATTCGAACCGCGGCCGTCAGCGTCACGGCTCTTCAATGTAACCACAGAGAACAGACATCCAGGCTCGAACATTTTTTTCTCAATTTACTGTGTAAATTTTTAAAAGCAAACCGTTGGAAAATCAGCGCCGCCTTGTATAGGTTTCACCAAACTAAAATTGACAGCCTATCACATCTCAAGGCACGAAGGTGGCGCCATCAACATACGAATCACCAAAACTAATCGAAACAAGCTGTAATTTTAAAATGGCAGTTACAGAAATTTACACACGGAGGGCACTCTAACTTGGATGTCTGTTCTCTGTGATGTTACTATCCAGCCACCGTAACAAGCTGAGTAGAATGTAATGAAAGCCCTACAGTTGCTTCGGTTGTCGACAAGGTTGTCGAGCCACTCAACGTTACAACAATGAAGCAAATGTCGGTCGCACACACTTACATGGCTTCGTTTATTTCATAAAAAATGGTGGCTTGATGAGAGGGAGATGGGATTATGATGATGAGTGAAACTAAAAATAGAACACTTGACAGCGGAATAACAAATGGCGTAGCGGCGTTCTGTGTCATTGTCTCACCCATATTCAGAAGTTTTTGACGGTTGAACAAAAACCCAACGGTTGCTGCGACTTTCGAGGCACTAAGCAAACAGCGAAAACCACTTGCACACACTTGCATGCTTTGTGGTGGATCATGATGGGCAAAATTGCCTTTTCAGAATCATGCGGATATTTCAAAAGATGATTGCAAAACCCTTCAATTGCATTTTTTGCTACAATTTCAACTTTTGGGTGTACAACAAATAATGATCGTAGGGTGCCACTTAGGTATTGGGAAACGTCCTCTTTGGAGGACAGGAAAAGCTCCTGATGAGAAACTGTTTGCCCTGGAGTAGCCTCAAAACGCACAAAATGATCGAATCTTCGCGGCAGTAGCTAAGGAAAATATTCCTACGCCCCAAATAAACGTACCATGAATTTCAAAGTGCAGCTTCAGTGATGGTTTGAGGCGCAGTTTGCAAGCGAGGTGAACTACACACTACCAAAATCTCGTGTAAAGTTCTGTCCCTGAGACCGACACATGCAAGCGTCCTTTAGCGCATAAGAATGTGTTGAAAGAGATGAGAAAATAAATTCAACCTAACACATCTTTTGTCGAATTGCGTATGTGTCAGTTTCAGGAGACATAATTTTACACGAAATCTTTCTTTACGTTCCCCGACTTTACGTTTCCGGACTATTTACAAACATGGATTAGGTATCCTGTAAAATTCATAATTTTTAAGTGTGTAAGGTCTCAGTTGATGAGAAGATATTTCCATTTAAAAAAAAATGTAATATTTTATATTTTCTTGCAACAGTCCTTCGTTAAAAGGATACTTTATCCAATAGAAGCACAAAGTCGGTTTGTCAGTATTAGTCTCTAATTTGTTGTGGTTTGTAAATCAATACATGGTGAACCATTTTATTCTAGTTTTATTCAACTTCATACAAAACTAAATAAAGGGGCTTTTGGTGTAGGGAAGAGTGGAGAGTCACTCAAAAATATATAAATAAAATTGAAAAAAAGATAAAAAAAAAACAAACAAAAATCGAAGATAGTGATCTATTGAGTAAACTGTAAATGTATATTTCAATCCATACATATAAAAATGGATTTCTGTCTGTCTGAACCTTACAACTACAGAACCGATCGGCGTGAAATTTTGTATGAAGGAATTTTGGGGGCTTGGAAAGGTTCTTATGATAGTTAGAGAACCCTCCCTGTTAGGGAAAGGGGGGCTCCCATACAAATGAAACACAAATATCAACCAAACATGAGAATTATCCCTACTGCAATGGAAATTTGTATGCAGGGGTTTATGGGTCCGAAAAAGGATCTTATGATAGTGACCCCTCCCGCTTCTAGAAAGGGGGGCTCCCATCCAAAAGAAAAACTAATTTCTGCATTACTCGAGAACTAATTATGCAAATGGAATTAGATTTGGTATGGGTGAGTTTTTGGAGGCAAAAAATGTTTTTATGGTAGTTTAAAGCCCCTCCTCTCTCTGAAAAGGGGGTGTCCCCATACAAATGGAACACAAATTTCAACCAAACACGAGATCTATGTCTACTGCTATGAGCATTTGTATGCAGGGGTTTTTGGGTCCGGAAAAAGGACTTATGATAGTTCGAAATCCCTACCCCTCTCTGGAAGGAGGCGGGAGCTCCCATACAAATGAAACTCAAGTTTCTGCATAATTCGAGAACTAATCAAGCAAATGTAACCAAATTTGACATGTGGAGGTTTTTGTAGGCAAGAATTGTTTCTACGGTGGTTTGAGGATTCTCTCTATTTTAGAAGAGGGGGTTCATACAAATGAAACACAGATTTTAACCAAACATGAGAATTATCCTTGAAATTTTTTATGCTGGGATTTTTGGGGTCAAAGAAGGTTCTTATGATGGTTCGAGACTCCTCCCTCACCTGGAAGGGGTGGGCTCTCGTGAAAATGAGACACAAACGTCAACCAAACATGAGAATTATACCAACTGTTATGAAAACTTATATATAGGAATTGTTGAGGCCGGAGAAGGTTATTATGATGATTCAAAGCTCTTCCCCCGTCTGGAAGAGAGGGGAGGGGGCGTCCATACAAATGAATCACAAATTTCTGTACTCGAGTACTTATCAAGCAAATGGAACCAAATTTGGCATGTGGGGATTTTTAGGCAGGATTTTTTCTAAGGTGGTTTGAGACCCCATCCCTCTGAAAGGAGGGGAGGAGTGAAACTTGAACCAAACATGAGAATTATCCATGCAACTAAAACAAAAAATGTGTATTTCTCGGGTAAGAAGCATGTTCGGATAGAAGTTTGACCCCTTCTAAGTCAAGAATGGGGGATGCTTGATTTACTCTCAGTGCTACATTATGCACAAGAATAATCAAAGTTTATACAAGTGAAAATTACTTTGTACGAAGATACATGTTTTGCCTATGAAATGCTTCTACGCAGAAAGAAAAACCGGTTGAAACTACCGATCCAAGGGTTAAATTATAAACACGAACCTTTATTTTTTCAGAAATTAAACACATTAGTAAACGAAAATATTTTAACCAGATTCAATCCCAAAAAAACATAAACGTGCAGGTTCTAATGAATTTTCATTCATTTAATTGCATGCGTAGCAAGGCTCGCACCGGGTTCAGCTAGCAGTTTATAAATAGAATGACCCTAGTAACACACTTGTTGCAAACCAGTAATAATTACTTCAATGTGATCAAGTTCGGTCACAACCAAGTTGCTGCAACTAATTATGATGGTTTGATGTTGCCTGGGAAAATACCCAGAAGAGGATTCAAATATTTATTTGTTTTATTTCAACTGGCATGCTTTTGATATTACTTTTGTATGGAAAAGATACTTGAGCGTAAACAAAAATAAAGAAGAAAATTAGTACAAAACATGTTCATCCGAGGCAATTGAATAAATTTATACCAACAGTGAGTTTACTGCGACTCCTTTAGACTCACTATGACGCGTTTGCCAATAAGTTAAATATCAAAAAACAATGTTTAAAAATTTGTAGTTCTTCAACGTAACTTCAATTTCGTCAAACAGTGTATTGCTCTAACTTTCACATAAATGGCGAGAGAGTGTTCCATTTGTCTTCCTCTTGCCGTAAAATTTGGAAGAAGTATGAAACTGCCTCTCGGCATAGATATATTAGTTAGAGCAATACATTGTTCCCCAAAATTTAAGGTGAAACCAAACTCTAGATGTTCACCATATATCTTATTTTTATATTGAGCCAAATGATCTATTGGCAAAGGATTATAACTGAGTTTAAATAAGAAGCAACAAATCTGGTTCACAGGACGTATCTACACTAGTCTCAGCCATCCCTGCAATCAACAAACAGCTTCTCCCACACATATGATTTGACAACTGAGCAGTTTACTAGAAGCACTTATTCTATTCCATCACAACCGACGGGATCGCTTACATTTGACCTCTCGAACCATTTTGACGAAGGTCCTTAGCCACCCACTAGCGCCAAGAACTGAACACAATTCACACACCAAATATCAAACCTCACTAAACTTGTTTCCCTCTGGAAACCACTCGCCAAACAAGATGCTCTCCTTTGGAAACGCATCATTTTATATAGTTCTTAATTCGCTGAATTCTCACTGATGCGATTTTTAATCTTCTTTGCATTGCCCGGTGTATAATTACCAGGTCTCCATTTCCACCCCGTAGCACGTGCTGGAGAGTGTACACCTTCGGGAAACCAATTAGAACCCCCCCTCTCCTCTCGAACCCAATCGATCAAAACCGCCACACGCATAGTGCGCCCATTTCCCACACCCATCCCCAATGTTGTTCGTCGCCCACTGTTCCACCGTTCGACAGGTTCCGTCCAGTGCATGGCAGTGCGTGAATTGGAGTAGATTCTCCCACGATGCATAGGGCAGTTCCAACCACCCTCCCCCTTTGGTGAGGTGCGGTGGGATGGGATGGGAAAATTAAAACCAATCAAGGTGAAAAGTGAATGAGCATGATGCATTTTGCACCAACGATCACTGACGGGGTGTTGATTGAATCTGTATCGAAGATCGGACACATGGGTGGATGTTTGGATAACGGTGGGGGGGGGCAGTCGTCACTAGTGAGCTATGTTCAACAATTGTTGTTCGAGTAGATTGATTAACCGATAGCATGGAAATGGGGGAGAGGTTTTGCATTTGGATGATGGAATATGGAAATTGAGCCGGTTGGTACTGATTGTCAGATCCATAGATTCTGATTGATTGTCGGCGGAGTGCTTTCGAGCGTTGGCGGCTTAGAGGTTCTGAAGAGAGAAAAAATCATAAAGATCGATTTACATAGTGCTATGCTGATGAAAATTATACTGCAATTATAATGTTTAAGAGTGTATCAGATAAATGTACTCGTGTTCATGATTGAGAAGATCGTGCGTGGATTGTGCATTATTTCACTTTAAAGGTTATAAGACAAATTGTTGCATGAAAACTTCTATTATCCACAACATAAATTTATTAAATCGTTAACTTTACAAGAACTATTGAAATTTGCCTTCAACAAACTTCAAACGCAAAAATATGCAGACTTGGAATAATCGATAACAGCCTACTTGATTTGAAAATTCAACCTCATACTCATCAACTCAGTGGAAATGACAGAATTTGTTTTGATCCATCTATTGAGAAACCAACAACAATGACAAAACCCATATTTTACCCTACCATACTTATTACATCGATCAAACCAGTTCCCGGTAAATCCTGCTCGCCAGGAAACCAGCTCCATCCAGATTTCATAACTCAGGCGCCAATCAGCGATCACCGTGTGAATCCTCGCGTCAATAGGCACCAGGAAAAGCTTCACCTCATAGTAATTAAATCAACAGAACAGTGCATTTGCATACGCGTCGAATCACATACGCGCCCTGTCATTATCAACCAGTAACATCAACCAGCCCTAAAATCCTTCAAACGAGGAAAAAAAAACCACTGCCCCATCGAATCAATTGCGCGAGAGTAGCTGGCGGGCGTGAAAACAATAATAATTTCAGTTAATCTCCATCATTGTTCTCTCGGAGTGTCGGCCAACAAAGCATAACCGATGTGACCGATGTAAGTGCGTTCCTGCAAAAAAAAAAAATGGGTTTTAATTTCAGTTGCAGCCGATTGAACGTGATTTAATTACCGGTTTCGAATTGCTGACTGCGGTGGATAGTGGGATTATTCTGGTAAAAATATAAGAAACCAACTATCTCAAAAACAAACATTTTGGTCACCTGGTACCGCGACCTAATCCCAATGTGTCACGATTGCTCAGTGCATAAAACGGGGTGCGTTCGGTCGATTACATTTGCTTTGCATACATTATTGTATTGCAGCTGATGTCGTGCTTGTAGTTGTGTTCAAGTGTTCGATGATTTCGATAAAGCAGAATAATTTAATTGATGCATATAATTGGAGCTCTGCTGCGAGCAAGCTTTATTAAGTAAAGATTATTGTTACAGATGTTATTAAATGCAAATTTGCGAGATGCATTTTTTGCGAACGCTGCATAAAATTTAACTAATGAGGCGTTTCCCTAGAATTCATAGGTCATAAAAATTTGAAATTGAATATCACGTAACCCGATACACATAGAACATGTGCATTCACGATTCATTTGATGAAAGGTTTAATGAATAACTACAACCAAAATTAATGGTTGGTTATGCACCAATTAGCCGATGACATATGCAGGTCAATGAAATTTTAAACAGAAGAATCGTCAAAATGACATTAATTATTTCGAACTTCATTTCGAAATAATTAAACAGATTACTGTACATCCGTACAAAACGTAGCAATCACCACTTTTGTTATCTATACAATCAGCGAATTGAAATCAAGAAAATCCATACGACTGAATTTTGTATTTTCGCTACACTCTTAGAAAAAATCTTGTAATTTTAAGTCTATTTGGATGCACATAAAAGGAGCGGCCCACAGTGATTGGGAAAGCCTTTTTTCACGGCAATATTAACAACTCCTAAGCAGTGTGTCAAATATTCACTTGTTGTAACTAAAAACATACGATAATTATGACGAGTGACACACCCGTTATTTTTTCACTCTGCAACAATGATATGTTGTAACTTTAATGTATTGCAACAAAACACGAAGGAAAACAACAAAATTTTGTATCGATGATGGGAAAGAGACAAGTTGCTTTGAGAAAATGATGTGACTCGCACACAGGTTGCAATGGTCTTGTTTTCATGTAACAGCGATAAAAAAAACGTTTTGTCATTATTGCAACACACTACCGATAGCAGCATTGCTTTATCAGCAACATGAACAAAGGGGATAATCAGGTGTTGCTGTCAAACAAATTACTGATCTGAGCAATTCTAGGATTTGTTTAGGGTGAATAGGGTGAATCTAACAATGAGAGATTCTCGCTCTTTTTCGTTTATTACAGCGGCATTATAAAACGCTTGACGGATTTTTTAGTACAGATAATGGGACAAATGACCATACGGTTAAAGTCCCAAAAAAAAAAAAAATTTAGTACAGATAGAAACACAACAGTGCTGTCTAGCATACCCTACAAATAGCAGTATGAAAAAAGTGAATGGAATATGAATGAAAGAGAAAGTAGTCATAGAGAGCCTCTCAATTTCAGATTCGCCCTAATGAAAAATAAAACCCTAGAATTATAAAATTTGTTGTGGATAGACTTCACCCTGGAGAAAAATTCCTGTATAAAATCACACACTGAACAAAAATGAACACTATCTTCGACAAACTTGTTGAAAATTGACTACTCTATCATGCATTAAGCCTGATTTTGAACCTAGACGATCCTTAACATGAAGAAGTTTGTAGCTACAGCTGTAACGGTAGCTTTTTCGGTTATGCATGGTTACGACATCTTTTCAGTCTTCTGGAAGATCAATTTCAGAACTTAGGATCTATAGTTGATAATGTGGCTTTTTCAGCAATACAAGTTACGCCATGTGTTCAATTATGTTCACTTAAGCTTTTGAAAGGTCAACAGACATTTTGAGAAAATCTGGGATACTCAAGGTCATCCAAACTGTTTTTAAGTTCATAACTTAAGATCTACAGCTGTTATTGTAGCTTTTTTAGCTATACAAATTAGCGATATATAATCAATAAAGTTATTTAAATCTTTTGAAGGGTCAACCGGCACTATGAGATAATCAGGGATTTTTTTTTACTTATTTATTTTCCGTCGGTCAATTTCATCTCATGGTGACACTCACCGACGCCAGGGAGACGACTCCACCACCTGGACCCTACCTATCGACTCAAGACGTGACATGTTAATCAAGAGTCTTCTGGAAGGTCAGCAGATATTATGAAATGATCTGGGATGTTCTATATCAGCCATACAGTTCTGGAGCTCACAAATTAGGATCTGAAATTTTAACTTTAGCTTTTCAGGCTATACAAATTTACGATATGTATTCAACCATGCTTACTGGATCTTTGGGTAGGGTTCTAGGTCATCCAAGCTATTATGCAGTTCAGAACTTAGGATCTATAATTGGTCGGGGTTCTGCCAGATTGCATCAACCGACATATGCGTCATTACTCGTAACTGATCCGATGCAGTCCTCACCGAATATTTTTTGTGGGGCATTATGGTGATAGATCACTTAAATTGGTTATTTTTTACAAATTTCAATGACCACTGATCTGGTTCATCTTCAAATTTAAAAGTTCTGTTGGAATATGTCGGACGAAACTGATGATTTTTTTTATAGGCGCTTGGTGCGATTTGGCAGAACCCCGACCAATTGTAAATGAAGGCTGCAAGGCTAATTTAAAATGACGAAGATTACCCCATAATATCTTTTGACTTTCCAGAAGGTTCCATGTACATGGTTGCACTCGTATCATACATGGTTGCATACAGTCGAAAAATCTATAGATACAATTGTAGATTCTAGGTTTCTAACTTAAGAAAAGTTTGGATGATCTTGAACATCTCAGATTATCTCATATTGTCGGTTGAACTCTTAAAATATTCGAAAACCATGGTCAAAAACTTTTGATACTGTACCCAGCCACCACTTGTTCACCTTTAGTGCATTTAATTTACCTCGAGAGGCGATTTGATCTTCGCTAATCTCCTTTCCCAACTTCAACACATTGTAACACTCCGGGTGATAGTTCTTGATATGTCGCAAACAGTTGGTCAACTCAAATGTGTTCGGACTGGATTTGAAATTGTGATTCAGGCTACAACTCAGACCCCAGATCCCGGAACGCAGTCCGTTTCGCTCTTTTTCGGACACATTTTCTTTGCCCTTTTTAATAAATGATGAATCCATTTGTTCAAAACAACACAACGTAACAAAATGCACAGAGAAAATTAATTTAAACTCGAACTTACTGATCGTTCGTTTAGTTAAGAGTAACAAACTCAAATAATGACACAATAACATAGTTTCGTTAAGAACAACTAGCCCACACGTACGAGCACCACCAACAGATGAAATAATTATCACCCCCTGATGCTGTGCGTATACGCAAACTAGAAAGAAATCCTCGAAAAAATATGTTTGAAGTCAGGTTTTGAGGAAAATGATACAGAGATGCAGAATTCAGACGAAAACGGCCACTTAGATTGATTCAAGATTTAGCCAAATTCGACTTATAAGAGCAAACTCACTTTTTGCTCTTAGACTCATAGACTGAGGAAAATAGCAGATTTGGGATAAAACCAAACATTGTCTCTTTCGGGAGGATGCAACATGTGATATGATTGAATGTATTGTTGTTGCATACAAAGCAATATACATACAACGCTATGACTCTTTCCCAAATAACAATCGGATGTTGTGAAACATTTTAGTCTTGATTCTTCTACCCTGCAATTTATCATTATTGTGTTGAGTATGCAACAATGATACAGATACATTATTTTTTGTCCCAACATTGAAAAGTTAGGACAATGTCTTTATCATTCATGCATTCGCGAGTTTGGATTCACTGTACTGAAACGTAACGCTTAGGAGTCCTAAGCGTTACGTTTCCGAATCATGGTTGTTTCTACAAAGTTTTTCATCTTGAGGTGATAATTTCGTAGTTCAAAGCTATTGTTAACTTTTGAACGAAACACAATACAAGGGTAATTTCAAAAGCAAGTTTGTAGGGAATATAACTTCAAGCAACTTTGTTAAAGACACCATTTTTCTACCTCTTCGTTCGACCATGCTAGAGCTATTTTTTTACTTGGAATCAGGGTGTCTTTGAAGAACGAGTTTTTTTATAATAACTTTTTTGTTTCTCATTTTAGGAAAAAGTGATCTTCATACAAAACAAACAAAGTTACGTTACGGGTAATTTTAACTTAAAACTTGCTTTTTTTTCTTTTCGAACTTATGATTGTTAAGGCGAGAATTGGCCAGAAAATCATCAAATTCTTGTAATAATGGGTATCAAGGAACATAATGCTATATAAATGAGCCCGGGTATTCCTGGGGCACACAAGTGGGGACTGCATAAAATCAGACATGTTTATCGTTAAAATTACCCCTAACTTTTGAACAATAAAATATACCCAAACCCTTAGTACAGAAAAAAAATGTATCATATCTCTACACTTCGTTTGAAAATTAATTTTTCCTAAGAATTGAAACTAAAAAGTCAGAATGAAAAAACTGATTTTTTAGCGACACCCTAATCTACACCAGCAATATATGTGAATGAGCAGCCTGAAGTGTGTTGTATTGGCTTTTTTGTTCGTTTTTAATCTCCTTATTTATTCCAAATTTTACATTATTTTATATTCATATATTATCTTAGGTGCTCCTGCTAAGTGAATCACATTTCAACCTTATATGCTATCATTTATATCTAATAGTGTCGATATTTTTTACCTAGTCTAAAGACTGGACTCGGAAAAAATGAGACACACAAAAATGATCACCAAAAATTCATTTTAAATCGGATACTTCTCAAATTTTAAGCGATTAAATAACTATATATTAGCTATGTTTTGGCATAATTTATTTATTGAATTTCCTTCTCCAAGCTGAATGCACTGCTAATGAGATCTTGGGCGAGGCTTTGTCCATCTTCCTTGCACAATTTCTCCCAGTTTTTCTTCAAAGCTTCATCGGTTTTGAATGTTTCTCCGCTTTTCTTCAACTTCTTCTTCATTATCGCCCAAAACTTTTCGATCGAACGATGTTCTTATTTGGCGGGTTCGCCTCCTTCGGGACCACATTAACGCCCTTCGCTTCGTACCAATCCATTACAGGCTTGGCGTAATGGCACGAAGCGAGATCCGGCCAGAACAGCGTGGGACCACGGTGAGAGCGGAGGAAGGGCAGCAAGTGCTTCTGCAAGCATTCCTCTTGATAAATCTACCCGTTTATGGTGCCGGCTGTTACGAACGGCTTGCTGTACCGTCCGCACTCGCAGATCGCCTGCCACAACAGGTACTTTTTCGCGAGTTTGTCCATCTTTCTCTTCCGGAACTTTTCCTAAACCTCCATGCGGGACGTACCGCCAAAAAAATCGAAGCCGGGGATTTGTTTGGTGTCCGCCTTGATATATGTCGCGTCGTCCATGACGAGACAGCCTGGCTTGACCAGCCACTCACGGTACAGCTTCCGCGCATGCAATTTGACCACCGTGTTTTGCTTGTCATTCCGGTTTGGCGAGTTCTTGACCTTAAAAACACGTAGCCCAGCCAGCTTTTTGGTCTGCTGGACGAACCACTTCGACGAATTGACCTTTTTGGCCACGTCTCGGGTGTTTCCACCCGAGGTTCGGGTTATTCCTTAAGCACTGTACTTAAAGTACGGGTTATTCTTAAACTCCTGCATAAAAATTTGCATAGCTGTAGGGATAGTTCTCATGTTTCGTTTAAATTTGTGTTTCGGATGTATGGGAGCCCCCCTTTCCAGAGTGAGGAGAGGTCTTAACTTACCATAAAAACATTTCTTGCCTTCAAAAACTCTCCCATACCAAATTTGGTTTCATTTGCATGCCCCCCCCCCCCTTCTAGAGGCGGGAGGGATCTTGAACTATCATAAGATGCTGTCGCAGACCTAAATACTTCTAACATACAAATTAGCATAGCAGTAGGGATAATTCGCATGTTTGGCTTAAATTTGTGCTTCATTTTCATGGGGGCCCCTTTTTTCAGAAGGAGGAGGGGCTTCAAACCACCATCAAAACATTTCGTGCCTTCAAAAACTCACCCATACCAATTTTGGTTCCAATTTGCTTGGTTAGTTCTCGAGTTATGCAGGAATTTGATTTTCATTTGCATAGGAACCCAAACTTTCTAAAGGCGGGAGGGTCTGTATGTAGGGAAGCGGTACCTATCTTGAGCTCAATAAGCAGACCTCCAGTGGAAATCGGTGAATATGCACTGAATACCGAACACTGAGTACACAAGTAATTCACAATGTATTAGTCCATTTACCGTTAATCGTTTAGCAATACAAAAAACATTCGATTCTGATAATTTTCTTCCAATTTAATACAGAAAAGTTGAAACTGCTACCTATATTAATAATATCACTAAAAACATTAATCCCATCTGTGTACATATGTTAATCGTACTGATTTTAATCAAGAAAAAAATACAAACAAGTTAACGCTCTTCACTACTACACCCAAAAATGAAGTAGATCATTTGACAGCACTTCACGTGTGTTGGGTAGCATGCATATAACCAAGACACAATGAAAGGGTTTGTTTGTTATTCTTCCATGAGAATATTGACAACAAGACTCACCATAACGTTGGGCATAAAATGCTCTATGAATGATTGAAAACACACACTAGCGTTGATGTGTATGCTATACAGTATGTGAGCAGTGCAACATCAAGCGATTACGTCGATTGTTAACACGGTTCAGAATAGGTGCAAGCGTATTTAAATTATTGTGAAAGTGAATCCCATAGTTTTTGAGTATTTTATCACGTATTCGTAGATTCTCGTGTGGCTAGTGTAATAAGTGAAGTGTGATTTTTATGGTTTGTGCAATTACGCACCGAAAAGGCGCAAGGACATAGTGCAATTAATGAGAAAACTTGGAGTCTGGCTCGAGTATATTCGCTAGTACGGTTAGATCCATACGACGAAATTATAGTGCAAAGGTAAGCAATTGTGTTGAAAATCTGACTGCTCATTATTTTTACGAAATTGAAGTCTCCAAAACGTTTTTGTAGCTTTTAATTATATTCCTAAGACCTAATTTTATTTGCCAGGATTATATATTCTTGGTTAGGGACTGTTCATAAAACACGTAGACCAAAATTCGATCCTTTAAACCCCCCCCCCCTTCCCCATCGTAGACTTTCGTAGACTTTTTCCAACCCCCCCCCCTTTAAGTCTACGTAGACTGTCTCAAATTCATTTTTTTTTAATTTATGGGCAATGCTTTACAATATGTGGCTGTGGCGGTTTGAGGAACGGTTTATGAAATAAAACTCAAACAATCAGGTTATTCAGCTATTCATTTTTATTTTGTTTCATAAAAATTTGGCATACACAAAAAATAACAACAATCAATTATGCAAATGCTAAAGATGCCCACACCATGGTTGCTTGAACCAATAATTAAAGTTCATCAGCGGATGTTCCCTAGTAGCACACATGTTGCTATTAAGTTGAGAAGACATAAATGTGCTTTTGTTAGTCATAATAAAGTTGCTGCAACTATTTATGATCGTGGTGTGCTACTAGGGTTCTGGTGGAATGGTTTCTTGGATGTCAAGTCCAATGATTTCTACAAAACATGATTCTATCCGTAGAACTTCCGTAGCTCCGTTCTCGTCGACCTCACAAAGAATTTCTTCCTGGCGTTGCTACAGAATCTTGAGTGGCCTTATTTTCTTCGACGAAATATCTGCCTTTTGGATGCTTTTGCGTTGATCTGCGTTCACTTTTGTCGCAAAATGTAGTTCACAATAAAAGCATATGCGGCTATTTTTGTTTTTACTTTAGATATCAAGTTCAGTTTATCTTCTTTGAAAGTTTTCCAAAGCAACTTGACGTTTTCCCAGACCTCTTAATGTATTATCTACTTTTTCTCACATGCGCTAAAACCCTCTTCTAAATGTTTGTCAAATTGGAGCAAGTTAACTATCAAATATCATCTCATTCACGTATAAATGATAATACTCAATGCCCTAGTAGCACACTTGTTGCAAATAAGTCAATGTAACTGATATGTGACTCAATTAAGTCACAATCAAGTTTCTGCAACCAATTATGAGAGATGTGTTGTAGGAGCGACCCCGGCGTAGTGGTTAACATCCTTACCTCTCACGCCAAAGTCACGAGTATGAATCTCACCCATGGACAAGTTACGAAAATACCTAAAAGGGATTTGAGCGACTTCGATTGGAGATGAACAAGCCCAGAGCTGAAAATCTCGATTATAAAGGAAGAATCAGAGATGTGTTGCTTGGATGGTTGACATCATAAACTTACTATTGTGTTGATACCATGCATTCGATCTATCGATGTTGTAAAAAACGAATAGAGAAACACAACCAACACGCTCAAATTACTGTCTCTTGGTATCCCTTTTTTTCCTCTCGAAAAGATAATTAGAGACAGTAATTTTAGCGTATAGCATCAAACCCCGGTCACATTGCAACCTACATTAAGTGATCTTGATATCAAATGCCGCGCAAATTATTTTTGGTGAAAACTAAAGCCTGTCAACGTTAACTTCGGACACTTATTTCTGTGTAGATTTTGAATTATTTCACGGATCGCTGAAACGTTTAACTGATGTAACAGCTGAAACTCTTCACTTTATTTCGTGGTACAACATGTTTGCATTCTTGTTACATTCAGTAAAATGGCGTCGAATCAAGTGGAAGATCGCAAACACCCAAAATAAAAAAGCAAGATTGTAATGCAATTTCGCATGATTTGGTTTCATTTCTCGTAATGGATCGCTACTTGGAGAAGAAATGCAACATTGGTCGTGGGCAAAAAAGCAACACATCAGTTCGCTTAGAAAAATTCAATGTGTGCGTGAGGTTGTGCAGTGTGTTAGTAGTAGTAAATTCAATAACTCACAAAAAAAAGATATCGGCTCGTAAATGAGATTCGAACCGCAGCCGTCAGCGTGACGGCTCTTCATTGTAACTATCCAGCCACCATAACAAGTTGAGGTTGTCAGAATAAAAGCCCTACAGTTGCTTCGGCTGTCGAGTCACTCAACGTTACAACAATGAAGCAAATGTTGGTCGCACACACTTACATGGCTTCGTTTATTTCATAAAACGCTTGGTGACTTGAAGTGTGATGACGAGTGAAAATGAAAATAGAACACTTGACAGCGGAATAGCAACAGTGGCAAATGGCGTAGTGGCGTTCTGTGTGATTGTCTCACCCATATTGAGAAGTTGTAGACGGTTGATCAAAAACCCAACGGTTGCTGTGACTGTCGAGACACTAAGCACACAGCGATAACCGCTTGTACACACTTGCATGGCTTTGTTTATACCATAAAAAGTATTGTGGATCATGATGGGCAAAATTGCCTTTTCAGAATCATGCGGATTTCTCAAGATATGATTGCAAAAACTGCAATTGCATTTTCTGCTACAATTTCAACTTTTGGGTGAACTAACGGCAGCAAAACACGAATTTATCGGTACGCGATCCTGTCAAGAAACTAAAATTCCCAAAAGTACCGTGTACCGCAAATCATTTGGCCAGCACTTGACTGTGAATCGGAAGGTTGGAAGTGGAACAAATCGAATAGTATGTTCCCGATTAATGAACAAGAAGGTGATAGCCATTATTGAGAAAAATCCCAATCTTTCTGTGCGAAATGTGGCAGGGAAGTCAAAATCATACGTACAAAAAGTAAGCAGGGGCAAGGACTGAAGCCGTACAAAGTGAAAAAGGAACCCAACTGTGATGACATGCTAAATTTCACTACAAAAAGTCGTGCTAAGGTGCTTGACACCAATTTTTTGCAAACATTTTCTTGTATCAAAATGGACGAGGAAACATACGTACTCGAAGACTTTAAATAGCTTTAGGGTCTTTATACCGCAATGTAAAGGAACGCCGTTGCCAAGTATTTCCGGACAAAGAAGGTGTCCAATTTCTCGAAGAAGTATTTGATTTGACAGGTCATATGTAGTTGTGGTTGGAAATCTAAAAGTTTCGTCTCTACCGACACTGAGTACGAGAAAGAATGTCTGAAAAAGTGATTGCTACCGTTAATCAGAAGTCTCTTGTCACTGGGCAAAATCCGCCCTAGAATGGTATAAGAGGTCAAATACGTGCCAAAAACAGCCAATCCACCAAACTGCCCAGAACTTTGCTCAATAGAAGAACACTGGGCTCTAGTTAAGCAGAAACTCTTCGAAACTAAGAAGAAAGCAAATGGCACCAACGATTTCAAGAGAAGATGGAGAATCGTCAAGGCGGGCGTTTCCGAGGATACTATCCGGAGCCTGATCGCGGGTGTACTACAGAAAGTTCGAGAATTTAACAGAAAGAAGGATTAACATCTTAATCAACTGTTTCTAATGTAGATATAAATCTATTATTGTGAAATAAACAATCGGTATTTTTGAATAATGAGTAAATTTTGTTTTGCCACTATTATTTTGGTGCCCGAAATTTAACGTAGACAGTCTTTAGATGTATAGATGCTAGTACGATGATAGTCTATATCTCGTTATATAGGTTGTAGTGTGAACGGGATGTTATGCTCCATTATTTAATTAGCTGTCATATTAAACTGATTTGATGTATTGCTTCAATGTTTACAAAGTTCAGGGCTCAAAACTTAGTGCATCTCTGAGCAAACTTCTTGAAATTTGAACATGTCGGCATTTAAGGTCAATCCAGGACCAGTGCCTTAAATTTTCATAAAATATCAATGAAAAGTGAAAATGATTTTATCCCAGTGTAATGATGATGTTTACTTTCCCGGTTTTCATGGTTACCGCTGTCACTTCTATGCCAACTGAACTTTGTTTGCTGCAATGAATGAAGCCGGCTCTATGTGCGGGTCAAAAATCTGCAGTCACCGTTGTTTTGATTATCAATCGGTAAGCATGAATTTCATTTGATGAAATCTGAATATCATCTCTTGTGATGATTTTTCATTACTAAGTGATTTTGAATCCTAATCCAAACATGGAACAACCAAGGCCGTCATAATCGTCCCAGAGGAATAGATGCTAGCAATGTTGTGCAATAATACCCTTGACTGGGCTGCCCTTGCATTTTTTCCGATCCCGACGGGTAATTGATATTCATTGTGGTTGATTGAATTTCATTTCTGACATTTCGAAATTCGTTTTGAAAATGAACTTGTTTACACAAATGAATATCAAAGCATTTTGAAAATTGAATGTTCATTCTTCTGGTTACGTTTGTTGTCATGAGTTATCGTTTGATTTTCGCATGGAACTTATAGGTAGTCAATGTTATGGTGCCTGAAAATCCACGCTTTTGAATCTAATGAGCATGACTTTTACCAAGACTGTCCAGGACTAAGATAACCAAGATTCATAGAATAAATAAATTAAATTTAGAACGCAACCAGTAGGATCCACAATTTGTACGTTTATTCGTATCATTAATATGTTGAAAACAAACATAATATGATTTTAATTTCAAACATCGATGTCACTTTGGTTTTAAACCAAGAATATGTTAGATGGATAGCAAGTTTATGTTTGCGGCCAATATAAACTAATTTGATGTATTTTTCTCTGCGTTTTGTAGAGAGAAAAAAAAGGTCTACGTAGACTTTTGGTATATCCCCCCCCCCTCCCCCATCGTGGACAAACGTAGACTTTTTCGAACCCCCCCCCCCCCCCTAATTGTCTACGTGGTTTATGAACAGCCCCTTACTACGCCCATTGATTGGAGAAATTAAACATATTTTTACGTTTGAAATTGGATGGCTGCAGAATATGATGGATATATGTACTATGGTGAGAATAGGTTCCGCTTCCCTATATAAAAATGAATTTCTGTCTGTTTGTCTGAACCGAATAGACTCGAAAACTACTGAACCGATCGGCGTGAAATTTTGTATGCACGGATTTTTGGGGCCAGAAAAGGTTTTTATGATAATAAAAGACCCTTCCCTTCTCTGAAAAGGGACGCTCCCATACAAATGAAACACTAATTTCTACATAACTCGAGAACTAATCAAGCATAAGAAACCAAATTTAGCATGTGTGATTTTTTGAAGGCAAGAAAGGTTTCTAAGGTAGCTAGAGAACCCTCCCCGTCCTAAAAGGGGGGGGGGCTCCCATACAAATAAAACACAATATTCTGCATAACTCGGGAGCTAATCAAGCAAACGGAACGAAATATGGTGTGGTGGTATTTGAAGACAAAAAATGTTTCTATGTCGGTTTGAGACCCCTCCCCATCCTAAAGAGGTGGGAGGGGGATCTCTGATACAAATGAAACACAATATTCTGCATGACTCAAGAACTAGTCAAGCAAAGGATTCTCGCATGAACACGTTTTAAAGTTGACTTAAGAAAAGATCACAGATACCATCTATAGACGAGTTTTCAATACTTCCCTTGGACATAACAGTGGGGAGACCAGATTTTTTTCTCTGTTTGTTCACGTAGGTAATTCTAGAACCCCGTAAGATTGTGACGAATTTGTTTGATGAACTTTCCTTTGATGTGCAAAAAAAAAGTTTCTGATTTAGGCGTTTTAATCGAAAATTTGCAGAGTGGTAAACTTGTTTGCATCGGCGGGGCTTACACTTAGAATATTTGCACAAAGTAGACCGTTTCAAGCTTTTCAAACGCTTCAGATGATTGTTACGACATGGCGGATTGTGTGGCGGTGTCCGAGTTGGTTTTGAAATAAACTGGTAAATGCACGGGAAATAATCCACACATATTTATTGGATGTAAAAAAACGGATGTGTTTACACATAAACAGCACCCTCTGAAAAACACAAATTAGTGTGTGTGGCAAACAAAGTATGTGTGGCCACACATAGTAGTTATTAATGGGAATTTCGGAGGCAGTGCAACGGAATTAAACTCGGAGAACTCGCGGTCTTACAAAATAGCAAAAAGGAAAGGAAAAGTTTTATTTCTTGTTTACTCTTACAACGTTTGGAATTGAATTGAAAAACCCGCGCACACCCATGCGGTACGTTTGACAGCTCGATTGCTGAGGGGGTTCCGCCCAGTAGGCCGAAACAACAGGAGTAGGGTATTGGAAATCCTAACTCCCGCGCTCAATATCCGGAACGGCCAGCCCCATGGCGGCCCGATGTTTTAGGAACAGACCTACTGGCAAGCCCTTGGTCATCGCATCCGCAACCTGCTCACCGGTTGGGACGTATCGAACTGCTATACGCCCCCGCTGAATCTCCTCACGGACGAATCGATGTCGTACATCAACGTGCTTCAAGCGGCCGGAATCCCGCTCTTCCTCGACCACCTTGATCGTAGACTGGTTATCTTCAAAATAGACCACCGGACTCTCCGGTTCCATCGCCAACTCCTTCAATAGACGAACCAGCCAGATGCCGTGACACACAGCGGTGCTCAAGGCCACCAGCTCCGCTTCCGTTGAAGACAGCGAGATGGTTGATTGCTTCCGGGTTAACCAGCTTACGGTACCGCCGCACACTCGGAAGACGTATCCAGTGAGCGAACGCCTGTCCACCGGATCGTTTGCCCAATCCGCATCGGCGAATGCTTCCATCACCGGTGGTGAATCCTTCGCTGAGAACACCAGACCCAAGTCCAGCGTTCCTTTGATGTACCGCAGTACCCTCTTCGCATGCACCCAGTGCAGTTCCGTCGGACAGCTTTGGAAATGACTCAAGTAGCTAGTTGCAGCACACAAGTCCGGCCTTGACGTCAGCGTTACGTACGTGAGACAACCGATCAACTCTCGGTACGGTTTCTGAGTACGCTCAGCTTCCTCTCCCTTCTTCAGACGTAGGCGACACTCAATCGGCGTTGATGCTGGCTTGCAGTCGAACATGTTGAAGCGACGAAGCAGGTTCTCGAGGAATCCCTCTGGCTAATCCGAAGGAATTTCTCCTCCACGTCCCGGTCAATCTTCATTCCGAGAAACGTTCGCACCTTCTCCGATGTCCGTCATCTCGAACTCGTTCACCAGGCACCGCTTCACTGCCTCGGCCGCCTTCAGCTGACGACTGACGACAAGCAGATCATCTACGTACAGCACAAGTATTACTTTGCTGCTTCCGGATCCCTTCACGTACAGGCATGGGTCGCTCTCGCTTCTGGTGAATCCCAGTCGCTCGACAAAAGCATGGAACCTTGCATTCCAGGCCCTGGATGCCTGCTTCAGGCCATACAGTGAACGCTTGAGGCAGCACACCAGATTCTTGCCTTGCTCGAACCCTTCCGGCTGGGTCATGAAAATCTCCTCATCCAACTGTCCGTTGAGGAACGCGGTTTTCACGTCCATCTGGTGTACGACCATCCTCTGCTCGTTCGCTACGGCAAGAACAGCTCGTACGGTATCCAGACGCGCCACCGGAGAATAGGTTTCACCGTAATCGAATCCTGCTTTCTGGCTGAACCCACGGGCCACGAGCCTCGCCTTGTAGCGCTCTGTCCCGTCGGCTTCGTTCTGCTTCACTTTGAACAGCCACTTGCACGTGATCGGCACGCGCCCTTCAGGAAGCTTGACAATCGTCCACGTTTGGTTCCGCTTGAGAGAATCCATCTCCTCATGGACGGCTGCTTCCCACTTCTTCCAATCCGGCCTCTTCTTCATTTCCGCCAGCGAACTTGGCAGCTTGTCGACGAAACTTGTCGCATTCATGGCGTACCCGGTGTAGTTCATATCGTATTGCTCATGCCAACCCGGAGGCTTCCGGCTTCGGCCTGAACGACGACCAGTTTGAATCCTCCAGGGATCTTCCGTTCCGTCTCCGTCTCCTTCTTGGATCGTTTTGTCGGCACAGCTTCCGAAGGTATCATCAGCGTCGGTGTTCGATTCTTCACCCGGTCCATCCGGTTCACCGTCCGGTCCATCGTCCGGTTCGTCCGGCTCATCGTCCGACGATTCATCGCCCGATTCTTCGGATTCATCACCCGATTTTTCGGAAACACCTTCATCGCGTTCATCTTCAGCGTCGCTCTCGTCGTCGGACTCGCTATCCGATTCGTTCCGAACTGCACGAACCGGAAACACATCGGAACTGCAGCCGGGCTTCGGATCCACTTCCGAACTGGTTCTGCTGTCGTCTTCGACGAAGACAACATCTCGAGCTACGACGATCTCCTTGCGTTTGGGGTCCCATACTCGGTAACCGCAGTGAGAATAGCCGACGAAAATACCCTCCAGGCTTTCCCGTCTAGCTTCTTCCGTCGTTCTTTGGGAATGTGGACGAATACTGCTGCTCCGAAAGCCCTCAGGTTCCGGACATTTGGCTTCCGTCCTTCCCAAATCTCGTACGGTGTCTTGCGCTTGTCTATGGCACTGGCGGGACTGCGGTTGGCCAAGAATGCCGCGGTCTGGATCGCAGGTCCCCAGAATTCCTTGCCGACGCCGCTGTCCTCGAGCATCGACCGAACTTTCTCCACGAGCGTCCGGTTCATCCGCTCGCTCACGCCGTTCTGCTCTGGAGTATAGGGGACGGTCCACTCAATTTGGATCCCTTCTGCTTGCAGAACCGTTTAAACTCGCGACCGATGTATTCTCCGCCGTTGTCGCAGCGAAACCGAGAAATACGCGTACCGAACTTCGAACTTACTAGAGCTTCGTACTCTTTGAACTTGTCCAGCACTTCATCTTTCGAGTTCACAAGCCACACGACTGTGAATCGACTCCAGTCGTCAACGAAAGTAACGAAATACTTTTCGCCGTCAATGCCCACCGGCGTCACCGGGCCACAAACGTCCGAATGGATCAGTTCAAGCACTCGTTTCGACTGGCGACCCTCGCGCGCGGAGAAGGGCTTACGCGTTTGCTTACCGACGAGGCACGATTCACAAACAAACTCGCCACCGGATGGCTTAAGCTTCGCACTCATACCGACGACCATTTCGTTTCCGATTAGCACTTTCAAATTCTTCCGCACTGAGGTGCCCGTACCGACGATGCCAGAGTTCAAGTTCTTTGGGCACACGACCGCACGAATACAACACCGATTCGGATGGCTCTTCCCGATGAAAGTCTATTTCATAGAGCTTGCCGCGACGCTTCCCGACCGCGATCACTTCCGAATCCCGTTCGATATTCACGACGCCATCCGCGAACACAACTTTTAGTCCGGCCATTTCCATTTTACGAACGGACAACAAGTTCACACGCGCTTCCGGGATGTATAGAACGTCTTTGAGTGTAATGGGAATCGACTTACCCCTCGCTACGGCAAACGCATGAACCTCACCGTACTGTTTGGCGACGATAGACTGCCCTTCCTTCGCCACGGAGATGCGCATCGGTTCCTTCATCGGCAAAAGCTTCTCGAACAGCTTCCGATCGTTGGTCAGATGCTCCGACGAACCGGAGTCGATGATCCAGCTCGTTCTCGGTAGTCCATACACGCTCGCCGCTGAGAAAGCAAACACCCTTGTCGGCTTTTCCCAGGTGCGCGCTAGTTCTCGTCGATTCCTTCTTCTTCTTCTTTTCTTCCGGGCAATCGGCAATCTTGTGCCCTTCCCGGTTGCATCCGAAGCACTTCCACTTGACACTCTTCTTCTTCTTCTGCTGCTGCTTTGCACCACCAGACGAAATACCGGAACCGCTGAACGCAGCCGCTTCCACCTTGGAGCCACTCGATCTGCTGCTTCCTCCACCGCTGCGCTTGATTTCCTCGTCAAGCAATCTGCACTTGCAGAATTCCAGCGAAAGCTTGTCTTCCGGCATCGTTTCCAGGGCCGTTACAACGGTAGCGTAGGCTGGCCCTAGCGTTAGCAGCAAGTAGCAAACGATATCAATTTCTCCAGCTTCGCTCCGGTCGACTTGTAGTCCCGGACGATCCGCTCGAAAGTGAGAAAATGATCTTGCAATTTTCCACCGTCGTGCCGCAGTGTGAGGAGTTTCTTCTGCAGGTGGAGACGACTGGCGATGCTCTTCCGCTGAAAGACCCGTTCCAGAGCCAACCAGATGGCCCTCGGGGACTGTTGATCCTGGATATACTCCAGCATGTTGTCGCTGATCCGGGATATCAGCATCGACTTGCACCGCCTGTCCTTTTTCGACCGCTTCTCGGTCGCTTTCGCCTTCGCCTCCCTTACCGCATCCGTATCCTCCTCCTTCACCATCAGTTCGGGAACCTCCGCCGCTTCCTGCTCGACGCAGCACTGGAGTTCGTGCTCCTCCAGCAGCACCGACATGCGGTACTTCCACTGCGGGTAGTTCGATCCGTCGAACTGAGGCACTCGTGCATTTTCCGCTTCTCTGTCCATTTCAAATATTTACATTTACACTGTCCGCACTCGCGCAAACTGGGCCCATAACCTAATGGGAATTTCGGAGGCAGTGCAACGGAATTAAACTCGGAGAACTCGCGGTCTTACAAAATAGCAAAAAGGAAAGGAAAAGTTTTATTACTTGTTTACTCTTACAACGTTTGGAATTGAATTGAAAAACCCGCGCACACCCATGCGGTACGTTTGACAGCTAGATTGCTGAGGGGGTTCCGCCCAGTAGGCCGAAACAACAGGAGTAGGGTATTGGCAATCCTAACAGTTATGTGTACACATATGAAGTATGTGTGGTTACAAATAGATATATTTTGTTAATTATATTGCAAAAAATCATAGATGGGACACATAAATATTATCATTGCTTTTTTATCAGTGTGGCATATAGTAGTGTGTTGTAAAATGTAAACAGAAGAATCTTCAAAATGACATAAATTAATGACTACATTTGGAAATAATTCAACAGACTTTTGTGCATCCGGAAAAATGGAAAACTCCTTTTTTGTTATTTATACAATCAGCGAATTGAACTGACGATATTCGATAAGTGTTTTAGCCCAATGAACTCATCAGCTTTGTTTTATTTGTTGAAATGTGTTAAGTGAGTTTTATGTTTTAAATAATTTTCAGATCAGCATTTGGGATATTATAAGATACAACTTCAACTAGGATTTGAAAAGCCTACGGATGGGGAACCAGATTACGGATGGTCTGTTGATTCGATGTCAGGCAGTGTGCTCTGTACCGATTGATAGACTCAGTGAATCGCTCTTCAAGTAACTTTGTCTCGGCCAGACGGTGGACCTAAGTTGTTCTTGTCCTCAGAGGGGTATTAAGGATCATCCATCCGAATTCTGTTACCAGGAATATGATTTGCTTGTAGACAACAAGCTTGTTTTTCAAGGATAATATAGACCTTTTGTTGATCAATGGGTACAGTAGCTTCAACAGAACGTTACATTTTGTGAGAGTTTTGTCAACCTGCTCCCTGAAAACCAGCTTGCTGCCTATGGAGAAGCCTAGGTAGACAGCTAAATTAGTATATTCCACCGTTGTGTTGCTTAGGTTTATTTTACAATCCTCAGGCGGAATAAGTCTAGAAGAATTGGAAAGTAAGAATAGAATATGCGGTTGCGCAAAAAGACACTACACGTTGCCATCTAGACATTCTGGACCACCAAGACATTCTGGACCTGATATCCCTACCATAGGTTTTTCAAATTGTAGTCATTGTAGTTAGGTAGGTTATCGAATTTCATAAATTTAATCTAACAAATCTCCATCAGGGATAATAGGGTATGTGTCCCTTGACTCAGCCTATTATGCAACCATCGATCACATTTTTTGTTATGGATTTAATGTCGGTCTATAAGCACCAAATTGGATCTATTCATGGATGCAACTTCGTCCCATTTGATGTATTTATTACTAAATACAGTCTTTGTACGGTTTTTTTCTTCTAATTTTATGAATTGAGGCATTTCCAGCTGTATTTGCTTTACTTAACACAACATTTCACAAAACAAACTTAAGTAAAACTACCTCGAAACACTTAAGTGATGTTCATATATGATTTATCAACCAATCAATAATGAAAACATTCTAATTCACTATGTCATGATTTCATTCCTTCGGTGTTTAGATGAGCCACTGGAATATAAACAACAGCAAATTCATGCATTTCCACTTGAAATTTAACCAATAACAAACTTTTAACTACGTTATGGGTACAACAGGCCATAGTTAGGAACATACAAAAAATATGTCCTCAAAATTGGGTCTATGATTATCTTGTAAAATCATTGTTATTTTACTATGCGAACTGTTAGTTTGTAAAGTGTAACTATATTCTGCACATCTAGACTGCATTACTTGCTTTATCGATTTAATTAATCCAAATTCAGATCACTTGAAGATCGTGTAGTTCATCTGTTCAGCTTAACCAGTGAAATCAAGATGCCCCAAAAGTTCAAGAAATCGAAAATTACACGAAAGTGAACAACTATAAGTAGATTAATATTTTCTCAATTGCTTCGAATTACATCGGTCATCCTAATAACAACATGATTTTGTTGATTATCGCTAAATTAATGACATATTTGGTACATAGGCTGAATGAAGGAGTTAGGTTAACATTACATCCCGTTACTCTATGTAAATTAGAATAATAAATTAAGAAACAAACCACAAAACAAATGTAGAGACGAAACAGGGTGTTGTCCTTTTCAGGCCGTCCAAGACCAAGAAGAAAGCCTAAGTTCAATCGCGAACCATGTTCCCCCCGTCAACAACTAAAACCCGTCCTTTTCAGGACGAACAAATCAGTTTTCCCAACTAAAGAGTTTGTTCAATTGTAGTTTCTCATGCGCTTATTAAAATTTCCGTTACCACGCAGATAATTTGAGATACCTAAATTTTACCACATACATTCGTTGAAAAATTGATTCAAAATATCGAACTGGACGATTCATGAAGGAACTTTCTTTCGAATATTTTCTAAACACATGACATATGCATCACGACCGCCACCATTTTATTGTTCAAAGCGTCGAAACCAATCAAGCATAAGAAAACGTATTCCATTTCGCTTATGAAACATCAACCTCCTCGTCCTTGGGGCACATTCCGTCGTACGTGCTGTCACAGCCGGACTTGCAATCCGAACAAGGCTTTCCTGTCTTGTACACGCTGGTTCCAATCATGTTCGTGTACGAATAGTTGCAGATCAGCTGAACCCACAGATTATCATTCTTCTTGTACTGAACCATTCCACATCCGACTCGACTGGCGTTGGCCCGTACCAGCATGGTGAAATGCAAAGCCTTGTACTTGCCCCACAACTTCTTGATCAGCTTCGGACCAGCAAAGTGACGTTCGTCCCACCACTCCTGGACCATGGTCTTGAGCGTTTCCTTGACATCGTACGTGTCGCCGGAAGTTCCCCATGATGCAATATTCTGGCCAGAGTTCGGATACTTCTTGGTATTGTGGCACTTGTCGTGCTCGAATTCACACCGATCGGCATTCAACTCCGCTAGGTAGGCCAGGTCATTGTCCCAATCCTAAAAAAATCAATCTCGTTAGAATACTCTAGACTCAAGAACCCATGGATCTACTCACCATCGTCACCATGTTGGAAGCCGACGGCAACCACTTGAGCTCCCCCTTGGCCACCTGATTACGGTAGTTGTTGTGTTCCTCTAGGATGACCTTCTTGAACTCATCGGTCAGGTCGATCTTCTTACCCTCTTCGCAGTCTGACGATAGTTCATTTTTACCACCGCATCCAATATGCTGCACTCCCGGATCACAGAGGGAAGAATCACAATAATCCTCCTGGCCATTGGCTACTCCTAACAGGACAACCAAAAGGATTACGAATTGAGTTGCCATTTTCGACATGTTGGATCACGGTGCGCTGGAAAACTGTCTGACCCTCCTTGGGATCGTGGTGCATTTTATAGGGAATCGCTCGTTCAATTACCACTCAGTTGAGCTAGATTGTAAAAATAAGTGCTTGATCCTTGATAGGCCATATCGTTCGCCTCCGGGCAATCACGGCCCCAGTAATGGGAGGGAGATAATCAGATTTCGCCGTAACCTTATAATTTGTGTGAGTTAGCTTGCAATTTTCAGCGATTAATTCATTCGAGCGGGTTATATTCAAAGCAGGTCGTCTATTTGGTACTTGGTACTGTTGATTGTTTCCATGGTTTATTGCGATTGTCTGATTTTCTTGTAGTTTATTCTAAATGGGGGATTGTCTGCTGGTAGTGAAATAGTCCCAGGCGCTAGTATAATGACCCAGTTTCCTCTTGACGATGCATTTTGCTGCGATTGCAAGTTTTAATTGATTGCTTATTTTGATAAGATTGGGGCATTGTTCTAATCGTAAAATTGGGTAAAATTTATCGTTTTGTGTAGCGTATTAATTCGATGCATCGACAATTTTCTGTAAAGGAGATCAACAATGAACTTGGTGGAGTTTGATTGTGTCAATTCATTGAAAGATTTAACGTATTATTAAATACAAAAAGTAGATTTTACTGTACCCATTATAGCTTTATCCATCATGCATTCTGCAGCATTCAAAATATACATTCCAACAAACAGTCATAAAGTTGTATGAACTAGTGTCATTAAATTCGGGGCAGTTTTTTTTTAATCTGGGTAAGTTCCAATACACTGAAAACAAATGAAAATTTTTAACCCCGTTTTACGTTACCTAAAGATCGTTTTACTTAAAACCTGGATGTACCGCAATTTTTTCACTCCTAGTGGTCCATTCTAGAATATTTTGACAGCAAATTGTTTGGAAAGCTATTCCCGATCAGTGGTAAGAGTTGTTGCGAATCATGAGGATTTAACATAAAAAAATGTGGTACAGATAGAAGGTGGCAGATTTTGCAGATAGAAGGTGGCAGATTTTTGCTCTTCCTTTGAAAATCCATCGTGGTCAGGTTAAAAAATTAAGTGATCGTTAAACTAAATCAAACATGTGCAGTGTCCAGTGCTGATGAAAATAAATTCAACTGCTTTCAAATGAACAAAAAATGAAGATAACGTAAAAGTGAATCGCTGCTCCATGTATTTTTTCCTATCTTTTATCTCGCTCTCGCAAACTCACCTTGCTATTTCAAATGAATAAATCTCGATTGTTAGTGAATGAACGTCGAATCGAACTCTATCAAATTGCTCACAGCAAGTAAGCATACAAACTGATGTGATTAAATTTTCAATATCTAGTACCGACGCTGAGTTATATCAATTCAAAAGGTTGAGATAATGACTGTCATCAAGAATGATTCAGCATAAGCCCTTAACAGGCAGACCAATAAACTTCGGGAATTTGAATTTTGAAATAACAGTTTTCTCTTGACCAAAGCAACCGCTGAGTTTCAAAGTCATTATTTGATTTTGCTCATTCGTTGATGGATATTCATTATCGCCTGTGCTGTTGTCAATATCAATATTCAATTTCATCAATTTGGGGGATAATCTTGAGTATCAAATAAAGAAATAAAATTAGTCCCTGCCCTTCGGTTCATTGCTCTGATATTCCTAAATGTAGCACGTTGAAAAATGTTACTTGTTCTATAACCAAACATGATGGAATTGAGTAAACGAGTGGAAACACATCGGGAATGATCTTTCATAAGGGCTGTATCGTTAATTATGAGTACATGAAAAAGTTGCTGTATTTAAATATGTTTTATTTATTTTGCAACTCAAATTCATTTTCTGACCATCAAAAAAGCCCATTACATCAGTATTGATTTTATTTTTCGTAGATCTGGCCAGCTCTCACCCCTTCTTCTTGATTTTCCTCATGAGATTTTGCCCAACCGTTCCGTCGCTGGTTTTGCTTACGTTTACCCAGTTTTTTTTTTAATTTGATGATGTCATCTGCTCCTCTAGCCTTTTTCCGCAGCTTTCCTTTCATCAAAGCCCAAAATTTCTCAATGGGCCTTATTTGGGGACACTTTAGAAGATTCATCGCCTTTTCCACAAATCGGACATTGTTCTCTTCATACCAGTCCAAGATGGCACACGCATAGTGGCTGGATGCCAAATCAGGCGAAAACAGTGTCGAACCTTTGTGTTTTCGGATTTGTGGCAGAATTCGTTTCTGCAGGCATTCCTTCCGGTACATTTAGGCGTTCATATTTGCGGTAGTGAAAAAAGGTGTCAATTTCATACGGCACTGGCAAATTGCTTACCAAACCTACAACTTTTTCCAATTTTTTCGCTAAAAATCGATTTCTCCGAATTTGAGACATCCGTTCCACGTTTCACGATGTAAAACGGTGCTCCTGGAAGTTCCTTGTAGTCCCATTTGACGAACGTCTCGTCATCCATGATAATGCCCATATCATTTTTGCTCAAATCGTTGTCGTACAGCTTCCGAGCCCGAGTTTTCACGGAATCCGCCTGAATTTGGCTGTATTTTCCATTTAATTCCAACTACCTTTGCTTATCTTGACAGATACGCGTATTTCGTCTACAATGTACAGACTTCTTCAGTGTCTCGTATTAACAACTCAGTCGAGTGAGTGAGTTAGTGTGTGTGAGTGAGAGAGAGAGAGAGAGAAAGATATGCGTATTTCTTTCAAAACCAGCATAACTTCCTCATTTTACAACCGATTTTCACTATAGAGAACATATTTTCTTTGTTTTTTCTTTGGCTTTAACATATGCAATATATTTTTTTGTTGACGTTATTTTGGTATTAATCATATGATTAGCACATTGTTTTTACAAACCTCAAAAAAAAATCCCAAAAATTATATATACTTATAAATAGCGTTGAAACTATTACTCCTAGTATATTGCAATGTTGAGAAGATCGGTGTTAAATTCAATTTTGTTACATTTGATAAAAAAAAAATTGGATTGAATTTCGTTACATTTGATAGAAAAACGCGTTGGAGATATTCTATTTTAAGGAAATGTGTTTTTGTTCATTTATTTAAAAAAACAACTTTTATCCATATCTCGAAAACTGTTCTACTTTAATTTTTTAACGTTTCTCTTTTCTATACCGGGTGTCATTTCAAAATTTTGAAAAATGGGAGCGTTACGCAAAAGTGAAAGGTTTTTGAATGATTATATCTCTCGTTCGACTAAACAGAATCATTTGAAAGAAGATCCATTAATATAAGTAGTTTAATTTTTCAATTCAAAATGACATACTTTTGCTTGCATACAAATTTGCATATCAACAAGTTTAAAAATGTGTTTTCCCTAACACGGTCGTAAGAAACGGGTACCAAATGTCTCCTTTTTCCGGTGTCTGATTTTTCAATTTTGACCCGTCCCCTATTATTAAGTTTGTTTCGTTCTTCATTCGACTCCCTTCTGTCTTGGCTATGCTATCAACGCTAGTAGGGTAGGGAACGACTTAAGCACCCCGAGACCCTATTCCAAGCACGGGGTAAACGTTAACCTACAACGCTCATTTTTTGTAGTATCGTGCTTCACTAGATGGAGCACCATTCTGCAAAAAATGAAAAACGTTAAGGTGATTGGAATATGAATGAAAGAGAAAGTTATCATAGAGAGTCTCTCAATGTTAGATTCGCCCTAATAAAAAAGAAAACCCTAGAATTATTTTTCAACGCGTTATATTAGTTTTTGGACGATAAATATTAGTTTTTGGACGATTTTTTGGACGATAAATTGACTTTAACAGTGATTAGTAAACAGTATTTGTTGGAGTAAAATTTTCATAATTCAACTTATGCCACCATTGAATAGCATAACCCGGAAAGAAAGGCGTCAAGAAAATAAAATATGAAGCAAAATGTATAAGAGGGGACAGATTAAAGTAAAATAATAATTCACTGCCAACATTAGACAAGGGCGAATCAACTTTTGTAAACAATAGCTTGCGTAGTTATTTTCTCTTAAAGAAAAGGTCACAAATACTAATTAAGCACTCTTTAAGTAAGAGGAGCTTTAACTCTATCCGCTGATATATTCAATTTGAGGAAATTTTATTCAACTTCCGATAAATTAGCAAACGAAGTGTTTGTTCACAAAAGTCGATACGCCCTAATCAAATGTTGGTGCTGAATTGTTTCATTGGATCTTCTTACTTTTCTACTGCTTTGATTTTCTGTGGGCATAAAAAAGAGAGTGATAAGTTTCATTGTCCAGTTTGACTACGTTCTTAAAAAAATGTCTCAGCAGAGGCAATCGAAGTAAGTTACGGAGTTTCGCAAGCGAGGCTATTGAGTAACAACATTAAAAATAAAACTTATTGGATTTTAAGAGTTGATAGATAATACAAATTCATATGTACCCAAATACTCAAATTACCTTGTTCAATAATTATCAATAATAATTGTGAAGATCCATATGCCACTCGGGAATCACCCAGCGCGCTGTTACCGGAGACACGTCTTACCTCTTCGAATGCTGGATGTGGAAAAGCCTCGAGTCATGGCGTCCATCGTGGTGCAAGGCCAACTGTGTAGAGTTCTCACACACACAATCTCATCGGGCAGGTTATCCAACTTCAGCCCATATTACACTATGGCATATTCAGCCCAAACAATAATTATTTATTTTTTACTTGAACAATACCATTATTGAAATACAACAACGCGGTCCTACGAGAATCTTGCGGTTTTATCCCTGATATAATCCACCTCTAATTTTTTGACGACATTTTTGAATTCTGGATAAAATTTCACATTAGAAATGATGATCAGCTTATTGAGTTCATAAATCTTGACAAAATCGTCAAAAAGTCGAAAGTAACAATTGTAAACAATGACGTAAATTTCCTGGAATTGCCAGGTTGCTAACCTCTATATCTACTACCGACGGGAAGGTCATAGCTCCCCGTATCTGTTTCTTGTGCTTTTTTGTTGGTGGGAGCAAGCAGATCCCAGAAAAATACGCTAGAAGTCATTGTTTACAAATGTTACTATCGTCCTTTTGACTATTTTGTCTAGAAATCCTGTAAACTACACACTACCAAAATGTCGTGTAAATTTCTGTCTCCTGAGACCGATACATGCAAGCGTCCTTTAGCACATAAGAATGAGTTGAAAGAGATGAGAAAATAAATTCAATCAAACGCATTTTTCGTATAATTGCGAATGTGTCAGTTCCAGCAGACATGATTTTACACGAAATCTTTCTTTACGTTCCCGTACTTTTTACAAACACAAATTACGTCTCGTGTAAAATTCATAATTTCTAAGTGTGTAGTGTAATCAAAATTGACGCTTAGGATTGTCTAATAATTCATTCTATGGACTGATTATATGAAGTTTCTCATATTTATGTAATTTCCCCTTTTATAAAACTTACATAAACAGGTCACTAAGCACTATCAATGACAATATTTTAATCACATCGATGAACAATACGTGCAGGTTTGTCAAATAGATCATTTTATAAACTGAAAATATGAAATATCGAATATTCCTGGATCTTCCTGGAATTTCCGATGAAAATATGTATCCAGTACTATATTGATCACATTTGCGTTCGTAATTCAAGTGAAGTGTAAGAAGGGTTCAGTCTCACCATCGGTGGATTAATTCGGGTTTTTCAATGCTGACACCAAACGTTTCGAGTGCTCCAGTCGTAGTTGATTGATTCAGTCCGTTACATGATGGCGTTTTACTCTTGCCCTGGACGAACATTTCAAGTCATCATTGACCAACCGTTGCATGGTAGTTTTTGAAATATCGGCTTCCTTAGCCAAATTCCGAATCGATCTGGTAGGATTTCGCCTCACTTTGTCTCTCACTGATCTGATGACCTTCAGTATGAGAGCGGACCGTGGATGGCCACTTCCTGGCTTCCGTGGACGTGGTCCATTAAGGCGTGAACGTTGAATACGGTAAACGGTAGCCAGGTGGCATCCCACAATCGTTGCAATTTGTTTTACGGGCTTTTGGGCGAGCAGTAAACTAGTCACAACCTCCTTTGCGTACATTTTTCTCAACTTTGTTACTCGCGAACCACTGTTTTGTTTACATCGCCTTGGAATGTGGGAGAAAAATCACTCGTTAACAGTATTTGGAGGTTCAGTAGTATTCCATTTTTAGAAATAATATCTAGAAAATAAAGCTGATATTTTTTATATAAATATTTCACCCAATTTCCATAAAATCCACATTTTATAATAATGAGTAGACCTAACCCAAAATCAAATCGTGAGCTTACCCAAATTTCGGTTAAGACTTGGTTACCTAATTTTGAGTATTCCAATTCTTATGATTTTGAATTACCTTTACTCAATTTTGGGTGAATCCGAATGAGCGTGTAGAGAGCGAAAGTTTATATTGCTAAATAAAGCAGATATGCGTTTTCTGTTAAGTTAAGTCATTTCGATGTGCATCAATTTGAAATTGATTAACTTACTTTCAGGAATTTAAACTGATTAAATCGAACAAAGTAGATCGAACCCATGTAAGATGCCCCTTGAGCAGCACGTTCAAACGATTGATCAGAAGCCGAGTGGACCCTTACTGCTTTTTTAGCTTAGAAACCAACTTTTATCGCTGAATGAAAATAAACCGCAAAATCATTGATTTTGTTTTGGCCACTTTTGATTTTTTAATCCAATAGTCTACCAGTCAAAATAAAATACTCTCTTTTTGTTACCCACCACCATTTATTTTTCAAAAAATCTTATTGTTTTTACAATAAATTTCTTCCACGATACAATGCTTTTTATGACACATCAACCGCCTCGTCCTTGGGGCACATTGCGTCGTACGTGCTGTCGCATCCGGACTTGCAATCCGCACAAGGTGTTCCGTCTTTGTACACGCTGGTTCCAATCATGTTCGTGTAGGAATAGTTACAGATCAGCTGAACCCACAGATATTCATCCTTCTTGTATTGGACCATTCCACATCCAACACGGCTAGCATTGGCCCGAACCAACATGGTGAAGTGCAGTGCCTTGTACTTGCCCCACAGCTTCTTGATCAGCTTCGGATTGGCGAAGTGACGTTCGTCCCACCACTCCTGAACCATGGTCTTGAGCGTTTCCTTGACATCGTACGAGTCACCGGTAGTTCCCCAGGAGGCGATGTTCTGTCCGGAGTTCGGGTACTTCTTGGTATTGTGGCATTTATCGTGCTCGAATTCACACCGATTGGCGTTCAACTCCGCAAGATAGGCCAGGTCATCGTCCCAGTCCTATGAAATCACGTTAGAATACTCTAGACTCTAGAACCCATGGATCTACTTACCATCGTCACCATGTTGGAAGCCGAGGGCAACCACTTGAGCTCCCCCTTGGCCACCTGATTACGGTAGTTGTTGTGCTCCTCCAGGATGACCTTCTTGAACTCATCGGTCAGATCGATCTTCTTACCCTCGTTACAATCCGCCGACAGTTCGTTCTTGGCACCACATCCGATGTTCTGCACCCCAGGATCGCACAGCGACGAGTCGCAGTAGTCTTCCTGGGCGTTGCTGGTCCATGCCTGTAGCAGGACAACCACGGTGATCAGTATAGCTCTTCGGGACATCTTGAACAGGTGACTTCCGAGATTGGTTTGAGATGGGCTGGGTTGAGGCTGGTGATTTATAGGATTTGATTCGATCCTTCGATAGCGCATAAGGTTCACATTCGGCAATGGCAGGTGTGTGTGAACCGGTTTGGATTATCTGATGTTGGCAACCTCTAATCAACGGGTAATTTACTGATGATAAGTGGTGGGTAATTGTACGTGCTGTATGGTTAGTTGTTTCTAGGGTTGTATGATCTGATTATTTGAATCAATTGTCGAACTATGTTTTGTAAGTAATGTGATAATTTGATTATGCCCATGTTTTGAAATTGCACTGAATGTAATATTCAGGTTGCTGGGATCGGATGATTTTTGTTTTCAATTGAATAATTAAATAACGTTACACTGAATACGAGTTTCTTTAAAAAAAATTACCATGTAGTTCTCGCAATTAGTATTATAAGGACGTAACTGTAATGATTGACTTCGCTTCATCGATTTTATCTTTTCAGTATTACGGTGAATTTGTTCAATTAAAGATGTATTTTCACATGGATAAAGGATGATTTAGTTTGGCTACAAGTTATGACCGGAGGGGCCGTTTCGGGTTTTTAGAAAAGAACGCGAACTCATTGACGGTCTGATTGACAGAAGAGAGGTTTGATTTATATTTCAATTAATAATTACAAAAAATGCTAACTTGAAAATGCCCAAGATCGGGTAAGATAGTAGTTTTTAATGCAAGATTGTGTTCAGTGTACGGACGTTCGGTGTGGGATGTTGGTGAATAGGGGAATCTGGTCTGAACTACTACCCATTTGAAAATGTTGAACCTCCTGGTTCAACGACTGGTAGAACTTTAAGTGTCGGTGGTAAATAAATGTAATGCAGCGGAATGGCCTGTGGTTTTTCGTAAGATGTTTTACTGTTAACTGAAGCTCTTTGCTGGCGTGATTTGCTGATGACGATGATGCCTAGAAGGATTATTGATGCTGTGCTGAATGAAAATCCTCCCCATAATGTCCATGTTGTTACATCTGCCTTAATTTGCAGGTATGCGAGTTTGTTGATGTTTTCCACGTGAAGTTGAAGTAGTCTGTTTGAATTGTCTGAATCTTGGATGTGTTCAGATCAGTTGATTTTGTACAAGTAAAATTTTGTAATGAGATGGAGCAGTTTTTATAAAAGATGAGGTATGAACCTTATAAATGTCTGTCGGTGGTTTCGCAGGTGTTGCGTAATACATCATTCGCGTCGTTCAAAAGTGTGGTAGTTGTTTCCATCTCTGTGACTGGAAAATGGTTGAAAATTGCTTCAAATGAACAACCTATAATGAAGTTTCTGATGCATTTATCCTCAGACATATCTTTAAGTTCAAATGTTTCACAGATAGTTTGGCCCGCTTATAAAGTAGTTTTTTTTTTTTTCGGGTATCACAATGCGTTCTGCTCGATTGATCACTGCTACGACTCTAAGTTCTTGAAAGGTAGTTTTGCTGAAGTAAGGGATGCCTACTATGTACAAGATGACTTCTCCGTTGGTGACGACCGATCTAGTAACAAACTGCAAAGCTTCATCTATCAGATGCTGGTGTATTGCTTGTGTCTCTTATCTAAACGCAAAAAAAAAACAGTAGAAACTACAATTAAATTATGCCAAAACCACCAACAATTTTCACCTGCGTTTGATTTCACCATGCCTGCGATGTAGTCGATCTTATAGTTCGGTTGATATCAACATCAGGTCTGTCAAATATACCACAAATCATATCTACTTATGAAAATATGGGAGCTTCTAAGTGCTTTATGTTCGCGTTAGTTGAACATCACCTTTATATGGGTTCCTACTCATTGTTCAATTCTGGGCAATGAGAGAGCGGACTCCCTTGCAAAGGTAGGCGCTATGGAAGGCGATATTTATATATATATATTATATTTATACAAGTCGGTTTTAATGAATTTTTTCCTGTTTTTCGTCAACAGTCACTCGTCAGCTGGCAGTAGAAATGGAGTAGAGGAGATTTGAAACAAAGACGTAGTCCTACGTCATAAAAACATTTATCTTTCTGCGTTATTTAAAGCACATAAAGGGAATTCTAGATATTGCAGAAACTAATGGGATGTTTCAGGTAAATCTAAGCCAGATAACGCCTGAATCTATTCTGTTGTATGAAAGATTGCAAACATTCTTGTATGGCGCATGAAAGATTTTAAACAATTTCGTTGTTTACGCTTTCTTTGGCTTGGAATTAAACGAAAGGACATTTTACGCACCTGATTTCGTGAAATCCAGGCAATAGATCCACACAGAAAAAAATAGTTAATTTTAACAGTCACGTAAAATTTGTTCTCGTTTGATTGCAAGTCAAAGGCAGTAAATAACGAAATTGTTTGAAATTTTCCTACGCCATACAAAAATGTTTGCAATCTTCCATAGAACAAACTCGATTCAGGCGTTATCTAACATGAATTTAATTGTTTTTATCTGTAAAATCTAGCATTCTTTTTATGTGCATTAGATAACGCAGAAAGTAAAATATTTCTTTCCAACTGTGTTCATAAAAACTCAATCAAAGTAGACTTATGACAATTTTTATTCTGATTTGAACCAGTATTGCAAGGAAACGACGAAATATGCTAATTATGATAAAGTAGAAGGAGTTTAACAGTTACTTTCGTACTAATTACTAAGTGTTAGTTTAATTTTTTTTTCAGTTTTCCAATAACAATCGTTCAAGTGTTTTTAAAAAAATGTTTTTGAAAAATTTAAAAGTCCGGATGCAAATGACCACTAGAACCAATTTCCTCAAAGAAGTAGTGTCCTAACAGGTAAGGCTCTCGAGATACACCAAAATGGAAGCTCGTGTTCTTCCTAGCGCCACGTAGTGAGAGAATTTTGCACATTTGTGACCAACATCCAGTAGAGCTTAGCCACTAGTACAAGTTTGCTAAAGAAAGCATCCGCCTAACTGTGGAATTTCACCAATGTCACCAGGGGAACTCTGATGTTGAGCCGAAGCGACTTGCAGGAAGTAGATCTTACCTACACGCAAAAAAAAGTCGTAGTAGAAACTACCATTTCGAGGGTTAAATTAAGCGCAATCACCAACAATTTTCAGCTGACTATAAATGCGTTTGATTTTACCATGCCTGCGATTAGATCAACCATGTTGCGGTTGATATCAATATGAGGTCTGTCAAATATACCACAAACGTCGAAGGTTTTACTATAAACGTAGTAAATTTGACTGAAATTTCATGGTAGTTTTAAAGATAGGTATAGTCGGGTGAAATGGTAGTTTTTACTACAAGATTTTTTCCTGTGTAGCTAATGGTCGAAAGGAAAAGAGGCAGAGCCACCCCTGCGTACGCCCTCGTTAGTGCTGTTTCGTGCGGTTCAGCATGGTGTTGCTGGATGGACGAATCCAGGTTGAAAAAAGACGACACCGAGTTGTGATAAATCTGACAACTCCCATGTAAAAGTATGGAACGAACATTTTAAATGCTTCTAAAAAATTCAAATGAAATTCTAATTAAAAGCGGCTTGGTCTATGATGAAACAAAAATTCAGAACTACTAAATAAAGACATCTTCAAATAAAAATAATGCCCCTATTGTGCAGTTTTGGATATTTGTTCCATCACACAACAAACCGCTTTTAATTAAAATATAATTTGAATATTTTAGAAGCATTTTAAAATGCTCGTCCTATACTTTAACATGGGAGCTGTTAGATTTATCACCACTCAGTGTATTTTTCTTTTTTCATCCTGGATTCGTCTATTTCATTAGCACAGGGTTTGACATAACTGTAGTACACGCAAAAAAAGATTTTTTTTTCTAGGCTCAGTCAGTATTAGCACATCGGTCTCAAGCTTAATAATGAGCCCCAATAATGAACTCACACGAACACACTCTAAAATATTCTGTAAAAATAACACAGCAAATCAAAATAAAGGCGCAACCATGTATGGCAAGGTGCTGGCTTTAAGGTGTACTTCGGACCAAGGGGTTCTACAACAGTGAACCAATTTCAAATCGCTAGTTTCATATTGATTGTTTATTTTACCATGCCTGTGATTAGATCAACCATGGTGCGGTTGATATCAATATGAGGTCTGTCAAATATGCCACAAATGTTGAAGGTTTTACCATAAACGTAGTAAATTTGATTGAAATTTTATGGTAGTTTTAAAGATAGGCGTAGTCGAGTAAAATGGTAGTTGTTACTACAAGCTTTATTTTCTGTGTAGATAGAACTAATATTGAGCAAAAATGATGATGTAAAAGGCACAGATGATGTAATCCAAAAAATTATCAACGATTTCATAAACATGACTAATATTTTGACTCAGTCAGGGTGCAATTTGAGAATTGAATATGATATTTTTAAGCTCTGGTAGAATCAAAACACTCGAATTGAGTCTTTTAAAATAAGCGTGATAAACTTGAGAGTAGGAGAGAAAAAAAAGCAGAGAGAATGCGAATGAGATTAAATTTTGCTTGGTTTGTAATCCCTAATAAACATGTACCATACAGGAACGATATTATAGATGGTGTGACCATACCACTTACTGTTGGGACGATACCCCGAATTGGCGGCTAGGCACTTCTTATGGTTATTGTTTATGCGGGATGTAATTCGGGACGATATAAATACGGCCTTCGTTGGCTCACTATAACGACCAATTTTGAAGACAGCAACAGCGGAAGCAGCACAGCAAGTAGCAGAAAAAGCAGCAATTCACGTGACCGAGACCGAGACTGGAAACTTCGGTCCAATCACGTCAGCGACGACAGCAGCAGAAGCACCAGGAACAACAACAGCCGAGGAACAGCAATTCTGAGGCTGGAAACCTCAGTCAGATCACTACAATTACTACACGGAAAAAAATCCGTGCCCAGATCCGTGAACTGTAGTCATGCGTTCGATAACATGCAAAAATACACCGTGAACTGAAACTCGTAATCATGAACTAAATAACGTTTGAAGGGAAAATCTCTGAGAATGTGAAGTAGTTCACTGTTCATTTTCATTTGCGGAAACGCTTTTTTTGCCCCCACACTATCTATTCTAAAAGGACATCTTCAGCGGCGGTCTATTTTTAGATCAACTTTATACCTAATTTGCATCAGCGAAACTAGAATAGAATTAGCTAAAATAGACCAACTTTGCGTTCCCCGCACCGGTGTTCTATTTCTTGTTGTTAAACTCGCCAACACCTGTCATCCTGTCGAGTATTCAACATCAGAAATCAGAAGTTTTTTTTTTTCAGAGTTCGCAGATTTTTCACAAACATTTTGCAATTGATTGGTTTGACCAAATAATTTTTAATTCTATTAGTGCGTCGTTAGCTCACGACAAGGAACACTTGTTCTTTCGTTTGACTGAAGGTGAGTGTGTGAATGTATGCATTTCATTAAAACGATTTTAGATAATGCTGATTTGTAGTTTGGCAGCGGATAAACAAGGGTCGAAACGAAGAGGGTCACATTCTGGATGACACCCCAACGTCGACCGTGATTTCCGTTCCGGTCATCAGAAGCTTTCCCAGGACTACTTTAGCGACACGCAAACCTAAAACGAGAAGAATTTTCTGTATTTCCGCATGCCAAGGGAGGTGTTCCTGGCCATTATGCGACAACAAGAGTCAACTAGAGGCATCTCCAAAATTTATATGTATGAGCTATTTGCAAGAGCTTATCATGACCAATCAATTAATAAACAGACTGTTGACTTTGAAAACTTCATTACTTTTCATTTCCGAGTAATCGAAATACTATTCGGTATCTCGGAACCTCCGCATTTCGATCTAGTCAGCGTTTTAACCCTTATGTGATCGACAAAAATAACATCTTTAAGTGATCGACAGGGTACCCGGGTACCCACCAAATTCAAATGATTATAACTCTGGCTATTATTGACCGATTTTAGTTCTTTCGGCACCGTAAGATTCCAAACACTCATTGACTCCAGGGACATAATCAGCAATGACTATTTGAATTCATCTGGTTCCCGTAAATCCGGGTTACCGGGACTGTGGTCCGGTACGGAGGCACTATTTGGAAACAACTATTAAATTTCCGGAAATGGATGTCAAAATCTATGGAATGAAACCAATTCTATTCCATTGTGGGACACATGTCGACTTGTTCCTGGAACGGCCATTCAGTAACAGGTTCCCGTGGGGGAACGTCCATTAATTACGTCACGCAAAAAATAAATTTTTATTTCCCCCCCTTCCCCACTTGTCACGTTTTTTGTATGGACCTTCAAATTTTTTTGTATGGATCGTCACGTTTTCCCAAACCCCCCCTCCCCCCTTACTGCGTGACGTAATTAATGGACCTTCCCTGGACCCTCGAGTGGCCATTAAGGGGTAAGGCCACTGTAACGGCCCAAAAAAAAAGGTTTTTTCACCAGTTTTTTGCTCCCGAAATTGAAGGTATTTGAAAAAAAACTTTTAATGGTGTTATCGGGCGTACATTAACCTTTATTATCAAATTTTTTAACAGTAAAAAAAACAAAATGGCGGTTCCACAGCTATCTTCCCGGGACATGTTTTGCTTCCAGGGCTCCGCGGCACGCAGCACCACTGGTGCACTTTTGAGTCTAGAACAAAAAAAAAAAAACCATCAATCTAGAGGGCTGTAGCTAGAGAATGTCGATCGGATTTTAAAAAATATTAATTTTTGTGGATTTGGCGTGCGTTTGAAAAAAAAATTGATTTTTGACGAAAAAAACGGCAAGTTTTTTGTTAATAAAAAATCAATAAATAAAGTTCTTGAAAATTCCGATCGACATTCTCAAGATAATGTAAATGTTCACATCTGGTTAAAATTTCAAGTAAAAAAAATGAAAATTGTTCGAGTTATGCTGCGTGCCATTTTGAAAAACGATGTTTCGAGAAAAACGCGTTTAACGTTTTTTTTTTTTATTTGCATTTCCCCCTTCATTTCCTAAGGACAACAAATTTTTTTTCGCACAGGACCTTTTTTTTCTTATTCTAGAGGGTTTAAACTATTTTTTAAGCCAATAAAAAAAAATCGATTTTTCAAAAAAATTACAGTGGCCTTACCCCTTAACATATTTAAAAAGAAACCCTGGCAATATGGGTATCAAAATTCATGAAATTTCGCCAGTACACTATGGCAGTGGCAATCTGATGATTTGTCCTCAGACCGTTTTTTTTTCGGAACAGGTTCCCGTGGGGCCTCGAGTGGCCATGAACATTTTCAGTAGAAACCCGTGGCAATATGGGTATCAAAAATCATGAAATTTCGCCGGTACGCTATTTCTCAACGTTTAGTGGCCATATGATGATTTGTTCTCGGTCCGGTAAATCCGGAACAGGTGGGGCTTCGAGTGGCCATGATCATTTTCAGTAAAAATCCTGTCAATATGGGTATCTAAATTCATGAAATTTCTCCAGTAGGAAATTTCTCAACGTTTTTTGTAGCTATCTGATGATTAATCCTAAGACTTGTCAATCCGGAACAGGTTTCCGTCAGGTCTCGAGTGGTTATGAACATTTTAAGAAGGAAACCTTGACCATTTGGTTATCAAAATTCCAACGTTTCTCAACGTGTTGTGTCCAGTTTTGTTCATGGCCACTCGAGGCCTCACGGGAATTTGTTTCAAGATGAATGTTCCGAGGACAAATCATCAGATGCCAAAAAACGTTGAGAAATAGCTTTCTGGTAAAACTTCATGAATTTTGAAGCCCATATTGTCAAGGTTTCCTCTTAAACATGATCATGGCCACTCGAAGCCAAACGGAAACCTGTTCCGGTGAAACAGGTCCGAGGACAAATCATCAGATTGCCACTAAACCTGGATAAAAAGCCCACTGGCAAAATTTCATGAATTTTGATACCCATATTGCCAGTGGTTTCTATAAAAATGTTCATGGCCAATCAAGGCCTCATAAAAACCTGCTCCGGATTGACAAGTCTTAGGCTACAAAATGTGGAGAAATATCCTACTGCAGAAATTTCATGAATTTTGATACTTATATTGCCTGGAGTTTCTACTGAAAATGTTCATGGCCACTTGAGGCCCCATGGCAAACTGTTCCGAAAAAAAAACGGTCTGAGGACAAATCATCAGATTGCCACTGCCATAGTGTACTGGCGAAATTTCATGAATTTTGATACCCATATTGCCAGGGGTTTCCTCTGAAAATGTTCATGGCCACTCGAGGCCCTACGGGAACCTGTTCCGGATTAACTGGTCCGAGGACAAATCATCAGATAGCTACAAAATGTGGAGAAATATCCTACTGGAGAAATTTCATGAATTTTGATACCCATATTGCCTGGAGTTTCTGCTGAAAATGTTCATGGCCACTCGAGACACCACAGGAACCTGTTCCGGATTGACCGGTCCAAGGACAAATCATCAGATAGCTACAAAATGTTGAGAAATATCCTACTGGTGAAATTTCATGAATTTTGATACCCATGTTGCCTGGGGTTTCTACTGAAAATGATTATGGCCAATCGAGGCCCCATGGGAACCTGTTACAGAGTGGCCGTTCCAGGAACAAGTTGGCATACGGCCCATAATAGGATAGATATAGTTTTTAGGAGTTATTCCTAACATTATGACATCCATTCTTGCTCATTCAATAGATGTTCCGATATTGTGACTCCGTACAGGAACACAGCCCCGGTAACCCGGATTTACGGGAACCAGATGAATATAAATGGTCATTGCCTATAATGTTTATAAAGCCAATGGGTTTTAAAATCAAACGCTGCCAAAAGAATTATAATCGGTCAATAAAAGCTAGAGTTATGATCATATGAATTGGGTGGGTACCCGGGTACCCTGTCGATCACTTAAGGGGTAAAAAAAATAGAAGGGACAGCCCAATGGGGTTGTACGCAAAGTTGACGTAGGACTACGAAGCAATGTGCAATTTAGATCGCTTGATTGTTTAAAGAGTGGCTGAAATTTGTTTCGTTCGAAATCGAATTCCCATACACTAAAAATTTCGCACTACAACCTTAAATATTTGATATAGCCTGTCTTGGTATCTAAATTCATACATAGGTTATCAAATTTTAACAAACAATGCCCCAAAGGCTGAACTGAAAATTTCATGTAAAACATAAACACTTTAAACACATCAAAAACATAAAATTAAATAAAGCTGAAGAACCCAATGGGCTAAAACACTTCAATCAAACACCCCGAAACCCAGCTTTCAGCATTCCCAAACACATGTCAACTTTCTTTTCCAGTTGTTTTGTTGGCCCTGAAAAGGGCCATTTTGGGTTCGAGGGAACAGCTACTAGCACCGCCTTATTTCGCCATGAAGCTGGTTTACTTTATCATGGCTTCGGTTCGCTCTAAAACCTCGTGTTTGGCTAGCTCTCTCGACAGCATGATCAAAAGGCGGTTTGAATTTCCAGAGACGTCAGGGCCATCCGCCAATTGATTTAAGTTAGTCGGGCAGCTATTGCTTTGGAGGAAACGACAGTATCGGGTTAAAATGCTTCACTGCTTGCCTTCCGAGATGGTGAAGCGAGAATGCACCATAAGAGCATATTGTGTTGATATGATCGACCACCTGAAAATCATTATCCTTATTGCGCTGTAGATGGTTGTGGTCTGTTTGGGAATTCAAAGTCTATTATTGCCGATAGACGACGAAATAGTGCTAAATGAACGATAGAACAGTATTGGGAAGTGAATATGTAAGAAAATTATATTGTTAGCTCTTTAGATTGCATTTGGTGGCCCTAAAAAGGACCGTTTGGTTTTAATAATGATACGGCACTAGTTGTATTTTCTACGATGGTATAACCACATACTTTGCAGCCATATGTATGCTCCGACATTGTTGGAGTTGGACATTCTCAAAATTATTTGATTCCTATCGAATGAATGAAATTTCAAACAGCACAAAAGAAATATTCAACCAAACAAACTCTTCAATAAGCAAACTGATTTGGTCGTACTGAAAAGGACGGATATAGTTGGCGGGGGAGAAACATTGTTCACGGTTTAACTTGGGGTTTCTTCCTGGTATTCTTGGTTCACCTCCTCGTCGGTGCGGGTGGCCATCTGCAGGTGACGTGGGATGATTCTTGTCCCGTTGTTGTCACGGGCGGCTTTTTCCCATCAACTCGTAGGCTTAAGCAGCCTTATTTCTCTCAGCGAGGTTGACGGGAGCATCGGCCCAAACAGCCAACTGCACCAACTTCTCTGGATAACGACTGCTCACCAGTGCATCCTCCAGTGTGGTCGCACGCCTACTGCGCTGCTACAGCACATTTTGCTCTGCACAGCACTACAACTCCGTAAGACTGAATCAAATTTTCATTAAACGAAGTCAATGTGATACTAATTGCATCAAAGGGGACGAACTTCAGTTATTGCGCCACAATAATTAGTTTTAATAAGTGCACGCTAGCGGATGATTTTTTTCATTCACACGATCGGTCGTGTTTTTCGCTCCCTCGCAGTAAAAGTTTTTTTTTTCTCCCGTTTTTCTCCCTCGCCCGCTTTCTCGCGATTGCGTGTTCGGTTCGCGACCTATCGCCTGCGCTTGCTCATCTTTTGGTGGTGGCAAAGCAGAAAAAAGTGCTTCAAAGTTCGGAAACATTTCCCGCTCGACCTAGTGCTGTGGCAATGGGTCGAAAAAATCGACCAACGGTGACATCCGCTCCCGAAACATTACCGCAACCGGGCAGCTCCAAGCGACTGCGCCACGATGACGCCGATCCAGTGGATTGCAACGCTCGTCTACTAGCGAGCAATCAATTCGCCGTGCTTCCGATCCAGGAGGTGCCGAAGAAGGTGAAGGTTCCCCCGCTCTTCACGACGTCAAAGGACATTGCTGCACTCAGGACCGAGCTTGCAGCTATCAAAATCCATCCGCTGTACAAGCTGTGCAGTAATGGAATTAAGGTGATGTGCTCGACGGAGGCTGACTACCGTGCTGTCGGCGCTCACCTAGTCGCGAAGAAACATGAGTTCTACACTCACGACGCGCCCGGAAGCAAGACAATGAAGGTGATTCTGCGTGGCCTTCCTGAACTCACACCGGAGTCAATCTTCGCCGAGCTGCAAGCGGTGGCACTGAAACCTCAAAAGGTGTTTCCCATCAGGCGCCAACAACATGGAAACTACCGGGACCAACTCTATCTGGTCCACATTGAGAAGGGTTCCGTCACGATGGCGGAACTAATGAAAACACGGGCCCTTTTCGACATCATCGTCGAGTGGGACCGGTATCGTCCGCGACAGCACGACGTGACGCAATGTGGCAACTGCCTTGCGTTCGGCCATGGAACTCGCAACTGCCACATGAAGCCGCGATGTGGCAAGTGTGATGGAGCCCACAGTACCAACGATTGTGCCCCGATGGAAGAAGGTGCGGTACTGAAGTGCGCAAATTGTGGCGCAAACCATGAGAGCAGCAATCGTACCTGCCCCAAACGTGCTGAATTTTTGACGATCCGCAAGAAGTCATCTACCAAGTCTCGGCCTGCTCAACGCCGTCCACCACCTCCGATGAACGAGGAGAATTTCCCGTCGCTTCGGTATCAGGTGCCAAACCTACCGCCGATCCCATTGAATCACCGCCAAGCAAACCGCCCGTCAGCTTCCGTCCATCATCGTTTCGCGGCAGCCGCCGCCGCCCCCAACCCGACTCCTCCTCCAGGCTGGGGCAATCCAAGTTGCAGTACCTTCACGCAACCACCCGTCGATGAACAGCTCTACAACTCTGAGCAAATGGTGGAGTTCATGCAAGAGCTCTATCGCCAACTACGTTCCTGCCGCTCCAAAGAGGAACAGCTCAAAGCCGCCACATCCGTGACGATGACGTTCATAACTAAGTATGGACCGTAAACACACCATAAACATCCTAAATTGGAATGCTTGCTCCATCCGGAACAAAACAGTAGAGCTCGGTGACTTCCTTAACAGGAAGGCCATCGACATCGCCATCGTCACCGAGACACACCTCAAACCGGAAATCAGCATATTCATCCCTGGATACCGGATTGTGCGACTGGATCGTAGCGGCTCTAGTGGAGGAGGAGTTGCGATTGCCCTGCGCTACAACATCAACTGCCATCTGCTTCCGAGCTTTCAGCTGCAGACTATCGAAGCCATCGGAGTCGAAGTCGAAACTGCCGTCGGCCCAATCACCATCATCGCGGCCTATTGTCCCAAGCAAGCCAGTACCAACAACGGAACAACAACGGCCCTACGAAACGACATCCGTAAGTTAACTCGGAGGCAGGGGCAGTTCATCATCGCCGGCGACATGAATGCGAAACACGAAACATGGGGAAACACCCGGCGGAATCGGAACGGAATTATTCTACAGGAGGACCTGCAAGAGGGACATTACACCGTCCTGGGCCCGGATACTCCCACCCGGTTGAGCAGATCCGGGGTCCATTCAACAATCGACATCTTCCTCACCAACATGGGAAACAACATCGCCCAGCCGATCGCACACCAGGAGCTCAGCTCGGATCACTATCCGGTGGTGGCCAAAGTTGGCTCCTCAGTCAACCGGCATCGAATCACCAGACGAAACTACCATCGCGCCAGTTGGGAAAGGTTCCGACAACACGTTGACGACAATATCGATTTCGACATGCGCCTTGATTCGGTTGATGACATCGAACGACAGCTGCAGAGCATCGAGCAAGCGATATCCCAGGCCCGGGAGCAACATGTACCGGTGATTGATCAGGTGAGTGACTCTGTACCCATTGATAGACCCACTAAAGATTTAATACAACTGTGAAACGCCATTCGAAGGCAATACCAGCGAACTGGTTTGCCAACGCTCAGACGTCACTGTAATCGAGTGACCAAAATTATCAAGGCCAGAATGGTGGACCTTAGAAATAATGATTTCGCTGATAAAATTCGCTCTCTCCCAGATTGTGCTAAGCCGTTCTGGAAGATGACAAACATTTTGAAAACTAAGCCAAGGCCCATTCCACCGTTGATCCCACTAGACGTCAATGACTCAAGGGATCGGTTGATAACACCTGCAGAGAAGGCTGATGAGATAAGTCAACACTTCGTCAGCTCTCACAATCTCGGTCAAAACATCGTCAGTCCACACGAAGCTGCCGTTAGCGCGCTTATAACTAACATCGACCAAAGTCCTAACGACTTCTCCGAAGATTTGGAGATCTCAGCTGACGAATTGTTGACTTATATCAAGACCTCTAAGAACATGAAGGCCCCCGGTTTCGACAACATTTTTAACTTGGAGCTCAAGCAATTGAGCACCCAGTTTTACAACCATCTGGCGGTGGTGTTTAATCAATGCCTCCGTCTTGGCTACTTCCCATCGTGCTGGAAGTCAGCCAAAGTCATCCCCATTCGGAAACCTGGGAAAGATCCTTCATGTTCCAGAAGCTACAGACCAATCAGTCTTCTCTCAGGACTATCTAAACTGTTTGAGAAAGCGATCTACCGTCGGCTTCTAATATCTGCTGACGAGCTCAATATCCTGTTGGACGAGCAGTTCGGTTTCCGGCATGGTCGCTCTACAGTCCATCAACTTAATTGAGTCATGAACATCCTCAGGCGGAACAAGTCTGTTTCGAAAACATCCGCTATGGCCCTTCTCGATATCGAGAAGGCCTTCGATAATGTGTGGCATGATGGCTTGGTGTACAAGCTCAACCGATACAATCTTCCAATCTTCCTGGTGAAGATTATTAAAAATTATCTCTCTGACAGGACATTCCGAGTTTCGTTGCATGGTGCAGTTTCCGTTAGTCAGGAGATCTCCGCCGGTGTTCCGCAGGGAAGTATATTAGGTCCACTTCTGTTCAATCTATTCACCTCGGATATACCCCCGCTCCCTGAAAACGGATCTCTGTCGTTGTTCGCCGATGATACCGCAGTCGTCCACAATGGTAGGGTAATAAGAGCACTTACCGCGAAACTGCAGCGAAGCCTGAATGTTCTGTCAGAATACTTCACAGAATGGAAGATTTGTATCAACGCAGCGAAAACCCAGGTCATCCTGTTTCCACATTCTAATTCTCCCAGACTTGTCCCGCCTGAGGGTTGTAAAATAAGCCTGAACAACACAACGGTGGAATGGACATAATCAGCTGTCTATCTTGGTGTCACTCTAGACAGCAAGCTTATTTTCAGGGAACAGGTTGACAAAACTGTCACAAAATGTAATACTCTGTTGAAACTACTGTACCCATTGATCAACAGAAGGTCTACATTATCCCTGAAAAACAAGCTTGCTGTCTATAAGCAAATCATACTTCCAGTCATTGAGTACGGCATGCCAATCTGGGAGAATTGCGCAAAAACACATCGCCTGAAACTTCAGAGAGTACAAAACAAGTTCCTCAGGATGATAATGAACACCCCTCCGAGGACAAGAACATCTGAGGTCCACCGTCTGGCCGAGATAAAAATGCTCGACGATCGCTTTAGTGAGTCTATCAATCGGTACAGGGCACGCTGCCTGACATCGGATCACCAGATCATCCGGAATCTGATTCCCCATCCCTAGGATTTTCAAATTGTAGTTTTAGTTGTAGATTAGGTAGGTTATCAAATTTTAACATAACAATGCCCCAAGGCTGAACAGAAAAAATTATGTAAAACATAAAACACACTTAACACATAAAACACATAAAACAATTAATCAAAGCTGAAGAGCCCATTGGGCTAAAACTCTTAAAGATGTATAAAATTAGTATGTATGACAAAGAATTGAAATAAAAACAAATTTAGTACTACTACACGCTAACGGATGATTTTCTTAACAGAAATTTTCCTAATTTGCTAGCCACTGCCAGCAACTAATCCGCTATGCATAACTAGGAACTAAAACGAACTAAACCACATAGTCAGTCATTGACGTGTCACAATTCGGCTCGAATTATCCCTTCTAAAATTTCGTTCGATTGCTGTTCAACGGTTTAATGATATACTCCGGGACGCGGCTTTTAATGAATGCTATTTTCAGCCGTGACGCGGTAATTGAACTACAAACCGACAAAAGAAAAATTCAACTAAACAAACTCTTAAGTTTATAAACTGATTTGGTCGTCCTGAAAAGGACGGATTTAATTGACGAGGGAGAAATAGTTGTCAATTCCCTAGGGTTGTTTGTCTGGTCTCGGGTGGCTTTTTCCCGCCAGCTCGTAGGCTTCAGCAGCCATGTCTCTCTCAGCGAGGTTGACGGGAGCATCGGCACCAAAAGCTAACTGTATCAACGGCTCTATGCACTCCCGCTTCACTTTACTAAATTTTTGAGAACAATTATATGCTACACTCTCGCACCACTTTACTCAATTTTTGAGTACAATTGTATGCTATCTCTTTTTCTCTCACGGAAATGTTACTCAATTTTCGTTAAAAAGTGGATCAACTCAATTTTTGAGTAGATCCACTTTTTACGAAAATTGAGTAATATTTCCGTGAGAGAAAAAGAGATAGCATACAATTGTACTCAAAAATTGAGTAAAGTGACGCGAGAGTGTATATCTTTTTCTCTCACGGAAATGTTACTCAATTTTCGTAAGAAGTAGATCTAATCAAAAATTGAGTTGATCCACAGTTTAACGAAAATTGCGTAACATATACGAGAGAGAAAATGAGATAGCATACAATTGTACTCAAAATTGAGTAAAGTGAAGCGGGAGTGTGGGCAACGACTACTCACCAGTGCACCATCCAGGGTGCTTGCTGCCGCAAACTGTGTTGCACCAGCCACTGCACAGCTCTACGACTGTTGTAAGACTGAGTCAAAATTTCTGCTAAGAGCTGGTATGTTATGGCGTTGGATGCTATTGCACAAAAGAAGGCGGTACTAACGAAGGCAATGTGATACAAATTGCATCAAAGGGGACGAACATTAGTCATTGTGCCACAATAATTAGTTTTAATTAGAGCACGCTAGCGGTTGATTTTCTTAACAGAAATTTTCCTAATTTGCTAGCCACTGCCAGCAACTAATCCGCTATGTATAACTAGGAACAATGGCGAACTCCACCACATGGTCGGTCTCTGATGTGTTGCAGTTTGGCTCGAATTATCCCTTCTAGACTTTTGTTCGTTAGTTGTTCATCGTTTTGTGATAATATAATCTGGGACGCGATGTTTAGTGAATGCCATGTTCAGCCGTGACGCGGTAATTGAATGGCAAACAGCACAATAGAAAAATTCAACCAAACTCTTTAGTTAGTAAACTGATTTGGTCGTCCTGAAAAGAACGGATTTAGTGGCGCTACTACGCCACTGCACAGCTCCACGACTTCCGAAATACTAAACTTATTTGATAACTTGTACTTGTTTGATAACCTTCGTCGCTGCCTAGGAGACGTTCGTTACTTAAATATGAAATCTGTGCTAGGAAGTACAGTGTATTTGGTAAATTTACTCTGAAAAATCGACATTATAAGACACCACCTTATCTTTGCGTTATTTTAAATAGTTAAGTGTTGAAAATCAATAGTTTTCATTATAAGAATCGATGCGTAGAAATATTTTCGATCGATTGGTGCAAAAATTTAGTAAATGTTTGGAGAACCGACTGAGATATTAACGCTCAAAACCTGACCACATTTCGTGACGGTCGCAATAGATATTTTTTTAAACTGTACCCCAGTATTGAAAACAAAGACGTAGTCCTACGTCAAAAATCGAGGTCCCCCCCTTCGGCGCCCGTTGCTTCTATACGAAATGTTTTTAAGTTAGAAGTTGCCTTCCAACTATAATTAGGATGTCACTAAATTTCAGCTTCCTAGATTAAAATAAACTATGAAATTTAGTAAAGTAAAACATCAAAAGGTACCCGGGTACCCTGTCGATAACATAAGGGTTAAGGAAAATGCAGTGGCTGTAAAAAAAACTGAGACAAGCATTCGTAATTTAGTAATGAAACGAAAAGGCCATTCACTAGCACCGCAAGCAACTAGAGGTAATTATCAGCATCCGAGACAAGCAACACAACTTTTTGTCCACCGCCAGCATCACACGCAGCAAACACGGTTACTTTTTGGCTCACAAATACACATCAGAATATACTCAATAAAATTGAATTGATTGTTAGCAAAGCGAAATTTTACTCAATCACATTGAGTGTCATCAAGCAGCGAACACGTATTTTGGAACGGTAGAATGCCAGAGATATGAAGAGAAAGTCTGATAGTTCAGCAAGCGCTGCAACTTTTGGAATGAAACTAGATGACTTTTTGCAAAATTCGAGCTCGGTACAAGGGCATGTATAGGTTGTCTTGACAACATTTCTTGCCTAACATCCAACTGCGGGTAGGGATGTTAGGTAAAATGTCGTTGGATCGAATACCAATGTATACATGCCTTTCGACTCAATTAATCATGAAGAAATACAATCCGTTTCATGTCAATCACTGCACCAAGTAGCGGAACTATCAAAACTTTCTCTCATATCTTTCATTCAAGCCACAAAACATTGTTAACTTCACGCTGCGTGACTCATTGTGATGAGCGAACATCTGCCTTCTACATCATAATCGTTACTCCTCGCACGGAGAATATATAACATAACAATTAATGTATGTAAAATTGAGTTATTGTTTAGCAAAAGCTGAAATTTTACTCAATAATTGGTATTAAGCAAGCAGCGTGCAGTATTTTGGAACGGTATTTTTCTTGTTCCAAATTGCTGCAAGAATAGATCAAAACATATACCAGTTTTAAAATGATGCAAAATAGATCCAGTATAAAACAAAATTTACAACACCGCTGCAGCGACGTTTTTGCGTTTGGTCTAAAAAAATAAATCCAATCCACGATTTGGATCGCCGTTGAAGATGCCCTAAGGCTCTTACTTTAAAGCAATATCAAACCCGAGATATCACAAATTACCCGTTATCCCAACTCGTCGCTGCACTAATTTATAGTAATTTGAAAGTAAAGCACCTCTAGCGGTAAAATTCTCAATTAAACCGAAACTCACCGATTTGTTGGTCTAACCCTGTATATCAATTCTACCGAAGATGGTTAGACATTGTTGATGGTCTGCACTACAATCTGTATCCCACGTTATTACACTTTGTGGTGGTGGTCCTAATTAGCGTGAAAATGCTCAAGTTTAAATAATTTTACGTTTGAGTTATTGTTTACCTTTTTGTTAACAAACCTGCGGTGACTAAAACTGTACTGTGAAAGTGCAAAATTTCAAATGCAATACACTCATATACCTACATTTTAATAATGAAATTGAACTCAATTCTCGATCAATATTGCGGTGTTCACTATCAAAACCAATTGCGATTGCACGGGGCCACCATAGATTCAAGTGGCAATGAATTATTAAAATCTCAATCACCGGAGAAGCGTGCATTCAATTCGTACATTGCATTCCGTTTTAGTTTCTGTCCACACCTGAAGCATTTCATAAAGCAACTATGCCACAATTCCTGTTTGTCATACACCTTCTATCCCTGACCATCGGTTTCGGAATGTCTCAACTGGAACCCCACGCCAACCTTCCGGAAACAGTCGCCCAGATCGTGCACCATTTTTCCAACCAGGATCCAGCGACCTTCGACTGTTGGTTCCTGAACGCAGAGCAGGACCAAATCGGAGACATCGTGTCCTCCCCTAGAATCGCTCACATCCCAAAAGTCTTTGCCAACGTTTCTATATTGAAAACGCGAAGCATCCGGAAGCCTTCGATGCTAATTCTCAACGCAAACACGTTTCAGGAGAAACCATTGAGTTTGATCCTGTCCCTCTTCAGCTCTGACGTTGTGTTACATGATACTAAGATATTGGCACTGGCTGAATTCCACGACCTGAACGTAGTCAAAATGCTCTACGATATGCTTTTTGGGACCGTAGTTTGGAACGTTGTGTTCGTTCACATCCAGTTTAAGCTCGCGCTGTACTACAATCCTTTCAAAGATACCTTTTTCTACTGGAAAGACATGAATCCCGAGTTGATGTTCACCGATCTTACATCAAACCTGCACGGCACCCTTATTCGGTTCACCTTGATTGGCAGCTCACCGTGGTGTGGACTGATGGAACCTCGGGTCAAGAATGGATTAGCCAAAGGATCACTCTGCATGTGGATAACCGAGACACTTCGTCACGTGAACGGATCGTGGCTTGGCATTCAGATCTATTGCAATCCGGGACACCCAAATTGCACGATACAGCAGACTCGAGATGAAAATGGTACCTACGACCTCATGTTGAACAACTTTTCCGTGCGGAGAATGCTTCCAACTACATTAGAACTCACAGAACCGGTTCGATTGATCATACTAGCACCTCGGGGAAGGATACTGCAGATGTTTGAATTGTTCACCTATCCTTTCAACGAGGACTTGTGGACGCTGATTCTCGCGTTGGTGGTTGGATTTTCCCTAACCTCGACGCTAGTTCCTAACTTATTTGAAAACGACCCCTTCCTGCTCTCAGTTTGCGGATTCGAACGATACAGTCTACATCGAGCCAGATCGCACGAAAAAATCATTCTCTTTTCCCTAGTCACACTGTTCTTCTTCATCACTAATGCGTACGAAAACAAGTTCATATCGCTCATGACAAGTTATCCACGGGTTAAAGATCCCGAAACATTGAACGACCTACGTCAAGCTGGAACCCGAATCGTCACTGGACGGAACGATCTACAATCCCTGGAAAGTCGGTTTCTAGACCCAGAATTGCGATCACTCATTGAAGTCCATGAGCATATTCTAGACAAACGGCCCACAAATATGGCCATCATAGCGGAGGCCCAGATGGCCCGTGTGATCCTGTACGGCACCGACTACATTGATCAAAATACAGGAGTTTTCCGGTTTATCCCATTGAAGCATTATTCAATGCCTTTGCGAGTAAACTCCCTAACCATTACTCCGCGAAGCCCCTTCCGAACTTTGTTTCGTGAAACCGAACGAAGATTCTTCGATGCCGGGCTGATGGGATATTGGTTCGAGGAGCTATTGGTTGGATCCTTGGAGTATCGCAAGGCGAATGAAATATCCAAGATCGGGGTGATCGTTGACAAGGATATCAACGTGGGGGAACTGAAACCGGTATGGATGGTGTTGGTGACGGGATGGATTATAGGGGTGATAGTTCTGGTTGTAGAAATCCTGTGGCGAAAGTGGACTAGGAAATTGACTCGGGCGAAGAGATTATTCTGTCGTTAAGGCAAGAGCATGCAAAATAAATCACGTACCGCTAGTAAACTGTATTGGGATCTCACAAGCCATATCACATCACATTACAAACGCAAATCATCAAACGTGACCTGTTCGGATCCATAAATAAAAACCGGTGGGAACTGGCGCCGCCCTGAACTTACTTCCCACAATTAGATCAATGCGAACATAACAAGATCGCGATCGGGAATCGTGTGGGAAGACTCCTCCCGGAGCAAAAAGGTTCTTTCGATTGTTCGCAAAGCGTCTGGCCTGATTCACTTACAAAGGTTTGCCTGCAAGGTTCCGAAGATAGCCCAGATCAGATCCAGTAAGTCCAAATCGATTGAGTTGTTCACCGAGTGCAAAAATAATGACTTATTAAATACTTACTGGGATTTAATTACGGTAGACCTTCATTAAATTTAACTATTCATAAAATCAATCAGGACTAACATTGTATTTGAAATGTGTCAGGGTGTAAGAAGTTGGTAGTTGTTAGATAGTTTCATAGAATCACGTTCATTTGCATAAAAAACATGATCGTCAAGAGGATTACCTAACATCTAAAATCAGCAAAAGGGTGAGCAAAATACTTCAATTGAATTCTTCGAAAATGTTAAGATTCCCGGATAGAATTTGTTCATCTTCACGACTTGAATATCGATCGAGTGTCATTTGGTCAGTTGTCAGATGTTGTCTTCATTTTATTTTTATTTAAATGTATTGTTGTTCTTTTCATCCGGTTCAGCTTTTGACGCAACTGCACCCAATGCATTGCAATGATGTATAACGAAATGGGCCTAGGAGCCAAACTTTTCACTCGCGAATTACCGTTCTCAGGCCATTGACAAGCCTAAAGGGTGTATTCGATAAAAATGGCACACAAAAAATCTTCTGTAACTTTTGAATCGTATGAGTAAAAAACCTAGAAATTTGAGTAGATCTTATCCATAGTGTATTATTTACATCTGCCAAGTTTCATAATTATACATTCAGTAGTTCCAGTCATGTCGTCGAAACAGAAATTGTCCGTGAGAAAATTTTGTGCACTCACAATCAAAATCCAGGGGCGTCCCACCGGTGGATTGCTAAAAGGCTTGGAATTGCAAATACAACTGTGTCTCGTGTAATAAGAACCTTCAAGGAGCGTCTGAGTGTCCAAAGGAAGGAAGGGAGTGGTCGTAAAAGTTGTCCAATGCACAATAAAATGGCCAGGAAAGTCGTACAACAATTCAAGAACCGTCCAAACATGTCAATTCGAGATGTCGCTAAAAAGTCTAAGGTGTCAGTCGGTTTTGTGCAGAAAACCATGAAGCGTGCTGGGTTACATGTTTACAAAGTGCAAAAAGCCCCAAACCGGAATGAAAAACAGAACATCACTGCGAAAACCCGCGCCCGGAAACTTTACACGAAGCTGCTCACCAAATCCGGTTGCATCGTGATGGATTACGAAACATACGTCAAGGCCGACTTCCGTCAACTTTCTGGGCAAGAATATTTTGTTGCCAAGTCGAAGTTCGATGTTCCGGAGGATGTTCGAAAGAAGAGACTATCGAAATTTGCAAAGAAGTTTCTAATCTGGCAGACGATTTGCGGATGTGGTGAAATAAGTGCTCTCTTCATCACTTCCGGAACAATAAACGGTGCGATTTACACGGAAGAGTGCCTTAAGAAGCGTCTCTTGCCATTCATTAAGAAGCACAAAGGATCAACTCTGTTTTGGCCTGATCTAGCATCCTGCCACTACGCTCGAAACGTATTGGAGTGATACCGAGCCAACGGAGTCAATTTTGTGCCAAAGGATATGAACCCACCAAATTCACCGGAACTTCGTCCAATTGAAAAATTCTGGGCAATTATGAAAACGAAACTTCGCAAACATCCCAAAACTATAAAAACAGAGCTAGAATTGAAGAAAATTTGGGTAAAAACAACAAAAACACTGGGAAAATCGGAAGTACAAAATTTGATGGGTGGAGTGAAAAGGAAGTTGCGGGCATTCGGGATGGGAGACGAAATTGAATAAAACAAATGTTGTAAATCAAAACTCATTAGTAGTTCTTCATTCCCTGAAAATTTCAAGAAAATCCGATAATCAGTCTAATTTTGATGAGTATATATGTGTGTGCCATTTTTATCGAATACACCCTTTATATCAATAGAAGTGATTGATAGTAGACAGGATGTCCTGGGCCCAAATTAATTTGGGCCCGCGGTCAGCTGTCCAATAAAAATCTAATGATTTGTTTTGGTTGTTTGTTTTGATGTGAAACACCACAGAAAGCGATCTTTCTCCTTTGTATGACGTGCACAACGAAAACGAGCAACAACAGACACAACGTACAATGTTGACATTGTTTTGACAGCTGAGCTTGCTGAGATGTTGTCTACGTGAAAAAGTGGTCATTGTCATAGGCCTGACCGTTCGCGATTCAAGTGTCGCCGTGAAGCAGGGATGCCAGATATTATTTTTTTCAAATATCTGTGATAAAAATTTGAAATGTCTGGGAATGTCTGTTAAAGTCTGTAATTTTTTCAGAAAATTAGACTTCTTTCAACGAAAAGACGTAATAAGAGAGCGAGTTATGTCATTATCGCTATTTGTGTGATTATGTAAACATGTCTGCATCTATTTCATGGATTGTATGGAAACTTACACTATTGTTTCATATTTTTAAAAGTGACACTAAAGCTTGAAGCATTCGCATAGATGACACAGTTTTATTTAGTTTTTTCCCCCTGTGACGCTCTTTTCAGTTTGGTATTTTAAAATCGAAATTTAGTTTACATTTGATAAATTCAACAGACTTTTTCTTGATTCAACAATAACCATTGATGGTGTGTACCTTATTTTAATAGGTGTCATCATCACTCATGATCATCAATATCATTATGGTCATATGAATGATTTTTGTATAGACTGCTTCTTCAGTAAGTCAGTGATTATCACTTAAATTTCAGGGAAACTCTCTCCTGATCTTCTGCAAGGCTCTTTGCTTTATTCTGGGAAGTTTCCTCCTGAACTTCAGGCAAAATTCCTCATGAACTTCTTGGCAGTCCCTCCTTATTTTCTTCGAAATTAATATGCAAGAACCCAAACTTACCTAATCTTTTTCCTGAACATAGTTACTTTCTAAACTTCTGATAAGTCCTATCCTGAACTATGAGGAAAATTACTGCAAAACTTTGAGAAAGTACTCTCCAGAATATCTTGGAAAATCTTCTTAAGTTGTGAGAAGTTTCTTCCTAAACTTCTGAGACATTCTTTTCTGAACTGCCGAAATAATATCTTCTGAACTTCAAGCGAGTATTCTCCTGAACTTCGGGGAAGTTAGTTCCTGAATTTCTGAGAAATTCCTGCTTGAACTTCTAGAAATATCCCCCTTTACTTCTGGAAAGTTTCTTCCTGATTTTATCAGAAGAATTTACCATAACTTCTGGAATTTCGTGAGCTTCGAGAAGTTCTCATTCTGAAATGCTGGAATGATCGATTCGGAACTTCAGCTCTCTAGCACTTCTGGATAGTTCCAACTAAACTGTTGGTCTCTTCGCAACTTCTGAGAAGTCCTCTAATGAACTTCTGAGGAGTTTTTTTTACTGATTTTTTTGGAAAAATTCAACACTACAGGTAGTGCCCTCTCTGGTAGGTTTTTTCCTGAAATTCGGTGAAGTTTTTTCCTGAGCTTATTCTTTCTAAACTTCTGATTGGTCCCATCGGGAACTGCGAGGATTTATTCCAAAATTTATATGAAAAATGCCCTTAAATTTATTCTTGAAGTTTCTTCCTGGACTTCTGAAAAGTCCTCTTCTGAACTTTTGGGAAATTTTCTCCAGAACTTTGGGGAAGTTTGTTCCGGAATGATTTGTAAATTCGTGCTCAAATTAGAAAGAAGCCCAATGCTCATGGAAAGTTTCATTCTTTTCTATATAAAGAATTTTGAGAAATCCTTAATCTGTAATGCAGAATGTTCTCCTCTGAGCTTTGTAAAAGTGGCCAAGCACTTCTAGGAAGTTCCAACTAACCTCTCGAGATTTTTTTCCGGAACTTCTTTTTTCCTGAACTTGAGAGAAGTTCTTTCCTCAACTTCTATGACGCATCGTCCTGAGGATTTTTCTTTCACCTGATTTTTTGAGAAATTATAGGTAGTGCCCTTCCTGGTTAGCTTCCGTCTGAAATTTGGGGAAGGTTTTTTTTTTGAACTTCTGAGAAGTTTAATCTTGAATTTCTGGGAAGAACTCCAAACAATCTGAAAAATTCCAAACTTCAGAGAAGTCCTCTCCCCTACACTTCTTTCTGAAGCTCTGATAAGTCCTCTCCTGATTCTTGGGGAAATTCTGTCTTGAAATTCTGGTAAGTATAATCTTGAACTTCGGTAATGAATTTTCGAAGGTTGTTCTTGCATGAACTGAGAAGTTTCTACTTGACCATAGGAGAAGTTTTTTTTTCGAGGAAGTCTCTAAGTTTCTCAAATATGATTTGTATTGTTGTGAACCTTGATTTTCGTTGTGACTTAATAGCATAGAACCAATATTACCAACGGTTTGACAGTAATTTTTCGCATGGGTTTGAACACGCGTGGGATTGAACACTACGATAAGTAGGGACTCCATGTTACCCTTGGAGAGGTCCTATACGATACTTATCCCCGGGCCCATTGTGTCTCCAAGTGGCCCACCACTTTCGTCGCTTCAAGGATTTCTACTTTAGATGATGCCTACGTTATTTTAAACTATTTCAACAAAGCTTCTGACCGTATCTACTGTTCAGATCCTCGTACGTTTTAAATCTGAACATCAGAGAATACCTTTATTTGAAATTTTAAAAAATATTTCAAATGTCTGTAAAAGTCTGCAACATAGATAAAATGTCTGCTAAATGTCTGCATCGTTAAAAAGGTCTGCAATAAGAATGAAAAGTCTGCAAATTTACAGACATGTCTGTGAATATGGCATCTCTGCCGCGAAGTAGAAATCTTATGAAGTTTTTGTCTTATGTATTTGCATGTCTTATTTGTCAACTAATAATCCGAGGTTCAATTAAAGCTATCAGTCCTAGTAGAATCCTAGTTCAAAAACGGATATCATGTTGTCCTTTAACCAACTGCTAAAATTTGAAATAAACCGCTAGCTATTCTGACATTTAAAGTCAATCGGTTCTTACACTGGAAGTACAATTGTAGTACGATTGTACTCGGACGGGAAGTACGATTGAAGTAGGCTAGACTTTAATCGTACTAGGCTCCGCTATCTGGGAAGTAGCAACCTCGGGTGATCAATCATGCTCTATTGATGTCGCCGGAGACGTTTGACGTTTGACTTCATCTCATTTACGTGAGTAAAAACATGGCCTCCCATAAGATATCAAGCAGCAACAACAAGCAACAACAGATAGCGCCGCAGATTTGTTTTTATTGTTTTGGGAAAATGGGTTGCCGGTCCTGGGGCCGTATTTTGGATCTCGAAACGAACGACTTTTTGTACGAACGCTTGTGAGAAAAAGTTCTTCGCTTCGAGATCCAAAATACGGCCCCTGATCTATAAATATAATGAAAAACTGAACTTCTATGTTGAATATAGACTCTACAAGTTCTATCTCTGCTCTGAGAAAAATTCTATCGTTATACCGACAATTATATCATGGTCAGGATGACTATTGCATATAGTGGTTAAAATAACCATGAAAATGATGGAATTCACCACGTTCACGGCATTTTTGACTATGATCATGGTAACAAGGACTATTCCGACATTATGACAAATGTTGGATCAACTATTTTTAATGGTCGTTTTGACCACGATCATAGTCGGTTCAAAAGCACTATACTGCAATAGTCATCCTAACCCCCAATAATGGTAAAATTGACTATCAAATTTGTCTCTGTGTACCTGAGCTGCATCTACACGCTAAGATGAGAAAACCTAAAGGTTACCGGTTACGTTAAAAATTACCGATAATCGCTCAAAATTTGCATGCATCAAAAGTGTTCGCAAATTATGCGTAAACACAGATTTCCTAATATTGGGTATCAGTAATGAAGGAAGATAAACGTAAAAAGGTACCGATTTTTATTGTTACTTTTTACTGAAAACTAAGTAGTTTTTTTATTGTTTTATTTTGCAGAATGCTTCAAACAAGACATGCAATTCAAAAATTTATCCATTCGGATTAGTA
>JASCZW010004479.1:0-63664 GCA_034211315.2 Aedes japonicus
TCCGAGCGTTCGTAAGCCCAAATGGCAAACGGCAGCATCTGAAGAGTGATTCACCAGCGAAGAAATTCGTCAAATGCCTCGAACTCTCATCGAGCTCGATATGGAAAAAGGCGTTCTTCAAATCGATCGTGGAGAAATATTTTGCTCCGTGCAACTGCAGCAATATTGATTCGAATGTTGGCATCTTGAAAGGCGTTCTGAAGATGCATTTGTTCGGACCACGTAGATCGACTACCAGACGAATATCTGATTTTCCTTTCGGTATAACTAATAAGGAAGAGCAAAAACTTCTATCCATGTCCTTCGTTACTTTCTCTATGATGCCAGTGTCCTGTAGTTCCTTCAGTTTTTGATTTGTTAGCTCTTTAAAAGCTGCTGGGATATGTGTATATACGTTTCGTGAAGGAGGCATGGATCTGTCGTAACTTAATTTAACTGAAGGGACATTGAACTTCGGAAAGATTTGAGAAACTTGTACTCCACATATAGCAAATTCACATCGCCACTCCGACTCTCCGTTTTCCTCGACTGGTACGTCTAGACCTACTGCCAGTAAACTGTAACGGACAGCAGTATTATATCCGAGTAGTGCTCTGGATTCACGAACCACATAAAACTTTTCGATTGTTGCCGGTCTTTCTTCCGAAACAAAAAGCTCTGCTGAGAAAGTAGCTACCACATCAATATTCCCTTGTGATGCATATCCTCGTAGTACTTTGTCTGATCCATAACTTAGCTCATGTATGTTTTTTCGGACAGTCTCATCTTGAAGGATATCACTGAAAGATTCCGTAGTGATTGTGTTGACCTGTGCACCAGAGTCGATGAAAAACAGAACCTTTATTCCCGCAACGTATGCCGTTACGAATGCGTTCTTATTATCAGCTTTACTAGATCCGACCTTGTTGATTTCCGCTGTTTCTAGTTTTGTTGGTGTGGTGCAAGATGCCTGTGAAAATTACATTGAAACTTTTATTCACTCTTCAGTTCCTTATTATTTTTATTATTTTTTTTACTCTTTTATTTCAAAGTTTAACTATATCTTTTACATTTAATTCATTTATAAAAACAAAGCATGAAATTCAATCATTTTATGAATTGACAAATGAAGCTCAAGCGATTGGATCTTCAGTTACCTCGGTAGGTTCCAGTTTCTGTTCTATCTCCTGAACAGCTGCAATTTTAGACGGTGGTTCTGGTTCATTTCCCGTCCAGCGTCGTTTTGTTGACTTGTTGACTTGTTTCACTTGGCACGCTAATTTGAAGAAAAGTACAATTGTTTATCAGTATTCGACATGACATGTAATTTTATGAGTTCAATATTGATCAATATGTATATACACGTTTAAATATAGTTCAAGATCCATGATCCACTCTTAATTATAAGAACATTCTCTCTTTCTCTCTCTCTCTCTCTCTCTCTCTCTCTTAAATCTTCCTCCTTCTCATGCCCTCTTCTCCTCTCTGCTGTTGTTCAGTTTATAATTTTGTACAGCAAAGATGTTGCTTGTGATAGTTCAAATATGTTGGCGTAAGTGCAAACACACATTCATTGTTTTCACACATTCGTGCTACCAAGAAGTTAATTCAAGCAATCCCAGGTAATCGCCGCAAGGTAAACTATCGCACAGAAAGAGCCATCAAACTGTTTCAAGATTATAATGGTAACAACTCAAAACGAAACCATCAAAACTTCATCGTAAGGAAGGTTCATTAATTATCACGCAGGAGAGGGGAGAAAACGTGACGATCCATACAAAAAAATTTGAAGGTCCATACAAAAAACGTGACAAGGGGGGGAGGGGGGGTCATAAAAAGTCAATTTTTGCGTGACGTAATTAATGAACGTTCCCTAAACGTGAATTTTCATAACCAAAACTTTGCTAATTTGAAGAAAAGTACTATTGTTAATCAGTTTTCGACATCACATTTAATTTTATGAGTTCAATATTAATCAATATATAAACACGTTTAAATATGTTCAAGATCCATGATCCACTCTTAATTATAAGAACATTCTCTCTTTCTCTATCTCTCTCTCTCTCTCTCTCTCTCTCTCTCTCTAAATCTCCCTCCTTCTCTCGCCCTCTTTCTCTCTGCTTTTGTTCAGTTTATAATTTTGTACAGCAAAGATGTTGCTTGTGATAATTCAAGTATGTTGGCGTAAGTGCAAACACACATTCATTGTTGAGGCTTATATCTCAAAAACGTTGAGAGATACCGCAAAACTGACGAAATTTTCGCCCTCTAGGGTCACAAAATTACGTGTTTACTTATAGATGCATCTATTTTGGTCGATATTTGCTACCGTTCGACATTTTGCACTTAGGCCCATTTCGGCACCTCTAAACCTTAACGAAAAAATCTGAAATTTTAGTATGTCATCTGATAGACCCTAAAGATCATTTTCCACATGGGAAAACATGTGCCCGATTATTTTTTTCAAATAAGCCCCACCCTAACGTGGCAGAGTAACTTACCCCCTAAAGTTATATGAATAAAACTTTGAACTTCTTTTGTGATACTTTAAATACTTTAAAGACATTTGAGTAAATTTGTTAAACTATTACTTGTAACAGTTTTAAGAACATCCAGTTCCCTGAATAAATGCAGTACAATGAGTGGAATGTTTTTGGTAATCTTTAATATAGCTTTAAGTTACTTAAATGAAATTAATTGACTAATTTTTGCAGTTTTTCCTAATTTCGGGTTACCCAAACGAGAATGAAACATAAAAACAATAACAATAACAGTTTTTGTGAGGATTTTATCACAACTGAAAAATGGGGGGGGGGGGGGTCCGCGAGCGTTACGTAATTAAAGGGTGGGAGTCTGGTCAAGTGTTACTTATTGTTACATAGGGGGGGAGGGAGTTCAAAATCCCGTTTTTTTGCGTTACGTAATTTGTGCATAAAGCCTAACGAACCTCCCAGATGTCTGTAAGAGGCGAATATTGGACTTTTTAATCAGTTTCTATAGCTTCGGATGATTGGAAACAGTCGAGAATTATTGCCAATCATAAACCTGGTAAACACGCGTCCTAACAAACCACCTATCAACCCATTGCGATGTTGTTTTGTATTGGAAAGCGGCGTGAGGGAATTATCCTTTTCCATCTGTACAAATGGGTTCAGATAAACAACTAACTTCAAAATACGTTTCCGTATGAGTAAAGAGCGACGTCTGGCTCGCTTTGTTTCCATAGAAATTCAGTTAACAGTTAACAACAAAATGTATAGTGCCGCTCGAAAACTTTAAACTTCTTGTTCCGTATAGCCACTGAATAAACGACAATATTTATACTTCACACTAGACATTATTGCCTCACAAAAATCAGAATTTTCACGAAAACTCTTATTTTTATAGAAACTGTTCGCTCCTTCAGGCAGATAAAGCTCCTCATATTTTCTTTTGATAATCATCTTTGAATCATCCCGTTTGGTTGTACCCCCAGCTTTATTTTTAAGATAAATGATGTATATTAAACATGAAAACTTTGTGAAGTTTATTCGAGTGAGGCATGCAAACATAAAAAACATGCCGCAAATATTCATGAAACCGAACAAAAAAAAACTGCAACACGATCAGCGTTTCCCTCTTTAATTCAATACTTAAATAATAAATTAAGAAAATTATTTAAAAAATCCAACCCAAATTCAAAAATTGAAAGAGGCATACCCAAGTAACAATTTTGGTTTTATAAGGGTTCTGAAGAGCATGAATTAGACTTCAAGAATGCTATAAAACCATGATAAAACCAGCAATGTTCCTTGGGTAATGAAGTTTATCATTACCATGAACGTATGATAAATCAGCTCACTCCTTCGTCAACAAAAGTTTTTCATGAAATGTTTCAATGTTTTTGTTCGATTTTTTTTCTAATTTCTCATTTTCTAATCCACTTCCTTCCACCAAAATATTAGAAGAATTTTGTGTTGGTATAACTGGATGCTCCCCACTTCACTTCTAGTAGAACAGCAGAAAAGTGGTTCGCTGACTTTTCAAATCTGTGCTGCACATTATCACCCATATACTGATATAAGATAACATGCAGCTGATAGCAGTAAGGTCTGCTGATCGGTTTGAGGCAATCATCTCACGGTGATTAGTTAGTGTTGAAGGAATGTCGTTCGTTCGAATGGATTTATCTGTGTTTCATGTAAATAACCTCTGTTGATAAAGTAACCTCACGCCATTCATTTCACGATTCATAAACCAGTGACTACCACGAGCACAAACAAAGCTTGGCATAACTGATTACCTTTGAAGTGCGACAGTCTACACTCAATGATATCGCCGAGAACCGGTAATTGATGAGATGGAGGTACAGTTACCATATCAATGATGCTGAATAATTCATAGTGTTTGCGGGATATGCATATACGGTGTATATGACCAATAAAATCATAACTCACCCTAGGTGTTAGATGCCCTCTTCATATGGGTAAGATATGCATTTTTTAGCAGTAGCTATTTCCATGTGATCGCAATATATACTTGGAATACGCTAACCATAAACTATACTATTCAACAACTATAAATCTTATACTGGAAGCAGTTCTATAGTAACAGTTACTATTATGATATAAAGTAAACCAACGATATGTTGACTTCATAACTAAAGATATTAGCTTAAAATTGCATTTCATTCTTCCCTCGCGAACATTAACTAATAGAATGGGTAGCCCTTTTGGGGTTACAGGGGTACTTTAGTCGTTTTAAATGTGTTTCCTTATGGGCCAACCAAAAGAGTGGATCAGTTTTGAAGCAAGGCATAGCCTGCAGGAAGCTATACCTTCATCTAACGTACTCTTTGTACACCTCTTGGACAAAACTTTTTGTTTAACTGGCCTACCAGGGAAGTGTTTTTTTTTTCTTTGCACAGTTGGATCTATCCACGTTGAGGACATTACTAACAATGTCTCACAGAATTTATCCGGACTTCGTGAATCCGAATTTCCAGGGGAGGGTTTGGGATCTTGTGAAAATATTTGTGTCCTACTATTTAGAATCCTATTATAGGATTCCAGTTTCAAAGATGTCAAAGTTTCTGGAATTTGTAGATTTCTCCTTTTTCAACGGCTATCCGACGGTATGTTTTAGAAATAGGTATACCGTAACAGTTTCATTCGGAACTTTTAGTAACCATAGTTAGTTTTAAGACTGCTACTCTTTTTTTTTCAAGTTGTTTAGATTTCCCGGTTTTCCCCGGTATAAATACTCATATTTCCCGGAAAATCAATTCGCCCTTACTTTCATGGAGACTAGTAACATACCAGATTGTGATTGTGATGTGTAACCTCATAATTAATAATAACAATACAGTGCACAGTGATGTGGCTGAGTAGCTTAGTGATTACCTGTTCTGCTTACTGAGCAGATGGTCGGGCGTTCAATCCAAAGCCCGCCCCCTTCCTTGCCATTTGTCACTTGCCTCTTTCTTTCACAACTAGATTTAAAATTTTAAAAAATTAGTGTACTACGCTTTTATTGATGCTTCATTTACCACAGTGTATCCATGATCTAAAAATAACCTGCCTCACTAACACAAAAAAAACCTATCCTTTCGTTGACAATTATTGGGACGCAGAGGTAAACACGGTTTCTAACAACGATTGTCAAACTTATCATCCTTCCTTCCAAAAATTCCTCCCCGAAGACCGTGGGGACATGTCCGGCGCCGGTACTGATTTATAAAGCGAATAAATTTGTGAATTTGTACCCTTGCGCTAAACTGGCCGGCTTGACGTGCCGGAAGGGCTCAGTAGGGACTATTGTCAAGACCCGAAGCTAAGAGTCAGTTCAATTGCGGTAATATCATAGGAGCAACAGATTGATATTTTAGATATACTATTCTTTCCACCTATTGTACACCGTGTCCATTTTTTTCTCAGCACTTTTTCTTTGCATTGGTGTCGTGCAACTACTCAGCATGCTTCACGTAGGTGTTGGTGTAGTTTTGCACTATGTTCATACAAACGCTTTTAGGTTATGTCCGATTGTTTTCATTCGGTGTTTATCTTTAACCAGAGATGAAGGAGTTTCGTGCTGTGGTGATAAAAAAGTTTTTCAAAGGTGAGCGCCCGGGCGCTTTTTTCAGAAATTTGAAAAGCCTCGGAGTAAAGCAGGATGTTTTGTACCGAACCATCCGAAGGTACCGTGACACCTGCTCGTTGGATGACCGGAAGAGATCCGGTCGTACTCGTACGGTGCGGACTGCACGAGTGGTTAAAGTGGTCAGTGAACGGATTAGACCAAAATCACAGCGCTCTGTACGTAAAATGGCCGCAGATCTAAATGTTTCGAAATCGTCAATGAACAATATACTGCAATATGACCTCGGATTCCAAGCTTCCACGGAATACTCCACGGTTCCAAAGTGCTGCGTCATGTAGCATAGAAGGTGGTTATAAAGCAGCAAACGGATGACCAGTAACGATGGAGGGTTTCGTATCCGATGAAGACGCCGACCGCCGAATGACGGAGAAGAATTATATCCAGGATGACGACACGTCAGTGATGGTTTAGGGGGGAATTTGCAAGCGAGGCAAATTACCACTGGTTTTCATCGAAAAATGCGTTAAAGTGAATGCCGTATATTATAAAACGGAAGTTTTGGAGAAAGTTGTCATGCCATATGTACAAGAGGTGTTTGGAGATGATTACTATGTGTTTCAGCAGGACGGAGCGCCATCGCATACTACAAATCTCGTTCAGGGCTGGTGCCGAGAAAATTTAACCGACTTTTTGGACAAGAATGAATGGCTTCCCAGTTCACCAGAGACCCTTGGATTATTGTGTATAGTCATGCATGCTGGAGAAGGTAAATGACAGCGTCTAATATGAACCAATTCAAAACCGTAATCAAACGAATTTGGGACGAAATGCCGATGGAAGTCGTGCGTGCCGCCTGTGACGGTCTAGAAAAACGTCTGGAGCTGGTCAAGAAGGTTAAAAGCGGTGTTATTCCAAAACATATGCCGTAGTTGATCAGTATTATATTGCAATATAATGGGTTAAGTTATCAACAAAATCTGGATTATCGATTTGAAATAAATAGAATTTTATTTTGTACGAAAATATATTGGACACGGTGTATAGTTATTTTAATTTTTTTTCTCGTGTCTATGATACATTGTCTAAACTTTCGGGTTCATAATGGATGCACAAGTCCGCCTACAAATGCAGCAGGACAACAACCTGCAGACATGTAATTACAGATGTAATTATTATCATGTAATGGTATAAGAACCCCTTACTATATTTTATATAATACTTTATATGAAATTTTCAGCATATTTTTTGAGCTCCATTTTTTTTCATTCATTACCCATAACATATATGCATATGTTACTATAGTTTTACTAATCTTTAAAATACCGATATACACTTCGGTATTGATTTTAACTCCAGCATCAATGAAAACAGGCGGCATTTTCAAACCGTTGGACGCCACCAAGCCAAACATCATGACACCAGCCGGATGTTTGATTTGAAATTTGAATTTCACTTTTTCCGGAACGTTCTTCTTTTTCTGCGGTGAAATGAACCATTCCATGAACACGGTGTATAGTTATTTTAATTTTTTTTCTCGTGTCTATGATACATTGTCTAAACTTTCGGGTTCATAATGGATGCACAAGTCCGCCTACAAATGCAGCAGGACAACAACCTGCAGACATGTAATTACAGATGTAATTATTATCATGTAATGGTATAAGAACCCCTTACTATATTTTATATAATACTTTATATGAAATTTTCAGCATATTTTTTTAGCTCCATTTTTTTTCATTCATTACCCATAACATATATGCATATGTTACTATAGTTTTACTAATCTTTAAAATACCGATATACACTTCGGTATTGATTTTAACTCCAGCATCAATGAAAACAGGCGGCATTTTCAAACCGTTGGACGCCACCAAGCCAAACATCATGACACCAGCCGGATGTTTGATTTGAAATTTGAATTTCACTTTTTCCGGAACGTTCTTCTTTTTCTGCGGTGAAATGAACCATTCCATGAACACGGTGTATAGTTATTTTAATTTTTTTTCTCGTGTCTATGATACATTGTCTAAACTTTCGGGTTCATAATGGATGCACAAGTCCGCCTACAAATGCAGCAGGACAACAACCTGCAGACATGTAATTACAGATGTAATTATTATCATGTAATGGTATAAGAACCCCTTACTATATTTTATATAATACTTTATATGAAATTTTCAGCATATTTTTTAGCTCCATTTTTTTCATTCATTACCCATAACATATATGCATATGTTACTATAGTTTTACTAATCTTTAAAATACCGATATACACTTCGGTATTGATTTTAACTCCAGCATCAATGAAAACAGGCGGCATTTTCAAACCGTTGGACGCCACCAAGCCAAACATCATGACACCAGCCGGATGTTTGATTTGAAATTTGAATTTCAGTTTTTCCGGAACGTTCTCCATTTTCTGCGGTGAAATGAACCATTCCGATGCTGAAAAGCTTTTCGTCGGAGAACAGGATTATCATTTTTTCCTTCTTCAACAAGGAAGGCAATCTGTTGGAACGAGTCACTCGTAGTTCCTTGACCCGGTCCGTAATCCCTACCACCTTGACAATCTCTTTCGGCTTCTTCTGGGCGAGCAACAAACTGGTGATCACTGCTTTCGTGAACATTTTGATGAATTTGCAATAAAACAAATAGAATGTTTGGATGTAGCACTTGAAAATAAACATAAACAAATACACTTTCGACAGAAATTAGTCACTAGCTACACGAATTAACCCAATATTCAAGTTTGAACATTTTCGCATTATTTTCTGCCGCACCCCGTACTTCCCATTTCATGCTATATATTAAGTATTTTTCTTATCACATGAAACTTCAACCATCGCTTTGCCCGTTACTTGTTTTTAACTGGCGATTTAGTCTTGATTTTTTTCAGTTGTATATTGAATGTTAACAAGCAATGTTCATTGTCGTTGCTATTGTTTCTATTAACATTATTTTTTCAGGAAATCCCCAACGATGGTGCACTTCGTATCGTAGGAGTTCGATATTCAACATTTTTGATCATCCGTAACGCTTGTCGAGTGTATCCCTGGGATAACCCTTTCCTTAATAACACTCCATTACTTGTGACACATATGAGGGGTCGTAGAGTTCTCTGCATCTCTCTTAAGTATGTGTTGGACTAACATTCCCTCCCACTCCCCTACAGTTGCAAGGACGTGGCCAGGGTCGACTTAGTCTACTGGAGGCAGCATGTCTGGTATCTAATGGTTCAAAATCACAGGTTTCTTACCGAACGACAACGGATCCAGATGTGATAGTTTTCTTTTATTTAATTGAATCAACCAACAGGCTTCAATCAGCCCCAATGGTGTTATGCTAATAAAAAATCTAAAATACAAGTCCATAATTAAAACTTAAAAACATAAAACTGTTTTTCACGGTTGACTGTGCCGGAGTAAATCTGACTAAATCTGCGCCGAAGTGTCTGACTTGGTGCATTGAAATCGAATACTGAGGCAACCCTGTTGAAGACTCTTTGAAGTCCGTTGATTGCTCCATTCATTCCGTGATTTGTGCGACGAAAACGTAGACTCAAATTATTCCTTAATGCACGCGGTCGTACATTTAGGTTGATTTGCTCGAGTTGGGCAATCCACTCTTCCTTGCAAGGTATCGGCAACAAATAAAGCTTTGGCAGTGTCTCTTCGTGTCGAAAGAGGCTTTAGATGAAACAGTTGGCATCGGTTCTCGTAGCTAGGCAAATAGAAAGGATCTCTCCAAGTAATAACCGGAGCGCAAAACGCAGGAATCGGCGTTGGACGGATTCGACTCTTTCAACCCCATTGTTATAGCTTGCATTCCAAACTGCATAGCAATATTCAAGCACTGATCGGACCAGGACGAGGAGTATAATGACTTCAGACAATAAACATCGGTAAAATTTTAGGTGATTCTAAAGATAAAACCTAACGTTCTAGATGCTTTATCGACCACATATGAAATATGCTGCTTGTATGTGAGTCGCGAGTCCAAAATTACGCCTAAATCCTCCACGTGGCTCACCCGTTAAATGTCTATCCATGACAGATTATAGTTGAAGATGATCGGGTCGTTTTTCTGAGAAAAGGAAAAGGAGATAACTCAGCATTTCGTAGGATCCACTTCCATTTGATTAACGATGCCCCAGTCAGCAAAAGACTGTAGCTGACGCTGAAGAGTGTGGCAATCGGTAATGGAACAGATACGGAGGAAAAGTTTGAGATCATCAGCATATGATAGTCGAGGTCCCACAATGACAAGGTTAACATCGTTGAAGTAGAGCAAGAAGATCAGCGGTCCAAGATGGCTACCCTGAGGTATTCCCGATGTCGCTGGGTAAGTATCGGAACGGCAGTCAGCTATAGCATCCATGAGTTGGCAACCAGTAAGATATGATTGAAACCATTGTAATAGAATGCCATTGATCCCGAGTCGGCTTAGCTTAGCAATAGCAATAGCATGGTTCAGTTTGTCGAAGGTAGCTGACAAATCAGTATAAATGACATCTGTTTGAGCTCGGTCATTCATGCTATTAGTTATATACGACGTGAGACACAGAAAATTGGTAGTAGTGGAACGACCTGCCATGAAGCCTTGCTGATGATCGCTCAAAAAATGCTTGCAGTGAGAAAGTAACGGATCAACCATGACAAGTTCAAATAGCTTCGATAACGCGCTCAGTGACGTAATTCCGCGATAATTGTTGACGTCTCGCTTGCTACCTTTTTTATGAACAGGAAACATGTGAGCAGATTTCCAGCATGAAGGAAAAGTACTACTGCGAACTGACAATTGGAAAACATGGCCGAGCTGTGTCAATAAAGAGTCGATATTCTTCTTGAAAAAGATGGACGGGATTCCATCGGGCCCAGGACGACATGAAGATTTCGGTTTGGAAGCGGCTCTTTAAAATATCGTTGAAGTCTCTTTTTTTTTAGACGGGATGGAAAATCTGCAACCAGACACCTGAAGAACTCAGGGTGTGGGGATGAGGGTGCCAACTCATCGACCCACTAAAAACCCACCCGTGCCTTAAGCCCTGGACCCTCCCCGGAACCACCTTTCGGTATTACTTCGGGGAGGGGGCTCTTATGCTTGTTCAGCACCCACTATGTCTAACTACTTAGGGCTTTAGTAGTTAGGTGGTCCCTGCGACCTGCCTTTGGTCGTTGCGCCATTTTTGTTGGAGATCGAGGACGATCTGGGAGGCTGCTACGCATACCGCGTCCCAGACGTCCCGGTCCTGGCACATCCTCGGGATCAAATTGTCTGGAGTCGTGTCGTGACCGCTTACGGCAAACATGCCTGATCTCGCGCCGTCGAAGCGAGGACATGCGAAGAACACATGTTCCGCAGTTTCCTCAACTCCCGCGCACTCGCTGCATGCGGAGGAGTGTGCATGCCCATATTTATACAGGTATTGTCTCAAACAGCCGTGGCCAGACAATATCTGCGTTAAGTGGAAGTTCACCTCCCCGTGTCGCCTACCGACCCACCCGGTTAATTCCGGGATTAGTCGACGGGTCCACCGACCTTTGGTGGAGTTATTCCATTCCCTTTGCCACTTAACCATGGCTACCGCTCTAGTGGTCTTCCGAATACCTTTTGCTCGACGTTGTTCAAAGCACTCTACGTCCTCTTTTATGACCACGCCTATTGGCATCATCCCCGCTAGGACGCAGACCGTGTCGCGTGATACCGTTCGGTAAGCACTAACCACTCTTAGGCACATAAGCCTGTGCGTACTCTCTAGCTTACTTGCGTAGCTCTTGATACTCAAGGCGGTGATCCATGCCGGCCCGCCGTACCTAAGTATGGACAGGGCGACGCTGGCCAGGAGTTTACGCTTACTCCCTTGCACCGCCGAGCTATTCGACATTATGCGGGATAATGCCGATGTAGCCATTGAGGCTTTCTTGCACGCGTAATCGACGTGTCTGATAAAAGACAACTCATCGTCGATCATAACATTCCGTATAGAGCAATGAGCCGGACAAGGTTTGCAGTGTCTCTTCACGTCACTCGACTGCAAGTTTTTTTTCCCTCTCCACGTGGGTATGCTAACCGAACAGCTATACGGAGTGCAGAGTGAAATAGTGTTCCATTCCAAACGGAGCTTACCACAAAGTCCGATGGTAGAGTGCAACATGAAACAACATCGCAGTTATAATCATCACAATAAATCGTCGATTTCAACACATTTACATCACGACAGCAGGAAAACGGTAGGTCTAGGTTTTACTGTGGGAGTTTTGTGTGATTATGTTTTTATTGTGCATTAATCATGAGGCCAAAGTTACACGAATTACCCATTACCATCGGTTCCCAAAGGACCTTGGGTTGTCTTTTTTACAGCACAAAGACAAACCAATGAAAACTCTCGACAGTTCGAGAGTATAGCTGCGTAAGTATCTTGGTGTCACGGTACTTAAAAGTGATTTAACAGACTGCGTGTAGAAGCATCGAATAATGAAATATGCAATAAGATTGCTGACTACCTGAAAAAAAATCTTACAGGTTTACATTTACGTTTACAATGTATTATAACCTAACAATAGAATCTCTGTACAATTAATGGTATTGTTGGCAACTATAAGAGCTTCCCGCAATTATTAGAAAAGTGATCCTTCAATGGCTCGATATTTGCATTGGGTCGAATCGAATAACTTGCTATCAAATGAACAGTTTGGGTTCCGTAAGGGCAAAGGACATATGACTGTTTAGCGCTGCTTTCTACAGATATTCAACTGGCCTTTGCGCACAAACAGCAACTGGTTTCAGTATTCCTGGTTTTTAATTCAGTTTCCACTTCCCGGGATTTTTAATAATTTTCTGTACAATGCCAGAAAAACAAATGAACTTTTCGATAGCTGACAACTTTCAGAATTAGTAACGTAGCCCTGCCCCCTTCTTTATAACTTTTACGTCAAAGATATTGGGCATTGTTGGGCAGAACAATGAACTTTAAGACAACTTGATGTCGGCAACGTAGTTTCCTTGAGAGACTCATATGCCGTATACATGCAAGGACCAAAATTCCATAGATAACCAACCTTCTTGGGCTAGGAATCTAGGGATCAGATTCTCACCGCTTAAAACTGAAGCCGCGTAACTGAACTGAACTCACCGCTTAAAACGAAAGCGGTGGCCAGCCTAATTGCAGCTTAATTTTTTGGGCAGAAGCATAACTCAATCGTTATCATGAGCATGGGCATGAGTATGATTGACCACCCGAGGTTGCTACTCCGCTATTGCCAGTTCAGTTGTAATTACACAGAGAACAAATAGATGATGGTTGAGACTTACATACATCCTCAATGTGTAATAACTGATCAAATACCAAAAAAAGTAATACCGGCTAGCCTGTATTCAGGTAAAATAAGGAAAGGGTATAAGTGTTTGGACGTGATACTCGCTTTAATGGAATCCGCCCGGATAAAAATAACCAAACATTACAATACAATAGTATAAAATAACATTAAAATCAATTTCTGACCCTAAATCGTATTGTTCATGAATCAGATATATGAAAAATGCATATTGTCTTTAGAAAAAGATTTATAATTCACTCTATATGCTAGGCTTTTAAAGAAATGTGAAACAATACAATTAACAGTCATTGACTCAAGTTTGTCCGGAAAAAAAATGATGTTTTCTATACTTACGATACATAACAACCATACATAAGTACATACTATATATTGTATGGTTACAATACATTTAGTTGATTTTTAAATTTTCCGTCAGCCTATTTCCTCACATTATGACTATCACCGACGCCAGGAAGACGACTCCATCATCCGATCTATCGACTCATGAATATGAGCCGGGACCAACGGCTTTATTACCCTTCCGAACATTTAGTTGTGAACCTATGAAATTTTTTTTTTCGGTCGAGGACTTTCTGCACTTTTAGGAGAATTCACTGGGATGTTTTCCTTCGAGATTTTCAGTCCTGGGGTGGTTCATCTTCCATCGTAGTCACTCAAATATCTTTTGGGTATTTCCGTAACTTGTCCGGAGTCGCCCCCACGATTGAAGGATTTTGTGAAATAAGCATCTCTAGAAGCAACTTTAAGCTTCTATTGATTTCCAAGCTAATCTGTTTAGTACCAACCGGGGAACCCAATGATTTCTCTATCTCCAATCCGCTCAACTAATCGCAATGTTTTGTGATGTAGTGGGCGGAATATTATAATTTGAGATAATTCAATACATACGTCTTCCAAATTCGACGACGATTCGATCGACAGGCAATCGGTGTGTACCCACTTGGTACCATAGCAAGATGCTGAGAGACGGACCGGAAGATTTGAGGAGATACATCCGTCCGTCTGCCCGGATCTATATCCTACAACAGAAAAGGGTAACATAACTTTCGTATCGTTCAGCTCAATCATCCAGCGCTTAACTAGCGAGCAATCCTGGCAGGTAGCATATCCGGTGCTAAATTCTTTGAGCAGCCAACCCTGGACTACAAGATAAGTTGTTCCAGTTCAATACTGCACTTCACCATGACACTTAATATGTATGAATCAATCTACTTCAAGGAAAACATCACTATGTCGAACGCACTCCTACGAGTAAACCGCACCAAAGGTGAAACACCCCACAACACCAGAAGCAACCGTCAACGATGTCATCTACAGAACAAACATCTCAGCTGATCAGCTGATTCTAATGTATGTCAAGGTCATCCCCGCAGCAGTAGCAGCAAGACACATACAGTTCACCCGATCTATTGCTCGAGCACATCAGCGGGAGCCAAACAATAGTGTTTGGCGCAGGGGTTTCAAATCATCTCAAGTCTCAGAAGCATTTCTAGCCTTCAAAAACATCCACATGCCAAATCTCGTTTCAGTAACTTGATAAGTTCTCGAGGTATTCAAAAAGTTTGTGTTTCACTTGTATATGAGCTCTACTACCAGAAAGGGAAGGGATCTCGAGTCACTTTAGAAACATTTCTCGCCTATAAAAACCTCCACCTACCAAATGTGGTTCCATTTACTTGATACCTGCCTAATAGAGAGAGGTGAGGTCTCGAACTACCGTAGAAACATTTATTACCTTCAAAATCCCCTAATGTCAAATTTGGTTCCATTTGTTTTATTAGTTCTCGAGTTATGCAGAAATTTCAGTTTCGTTTGTATGAGAGCCCCCCTTCTTGAAAGAGGAAGGGTCTCGAGCCACCATAAAAACATTTCTTGCTTCTAGAAAATTTCACATGTAAAATTGGTCCATTTGGTCCAATCAAGCAAGTTCTTGAGTTATGCAGAAATTATGTTTGATTTGTATGGGAGCCTCCCCTTCCAGAGAGAACACATGCTAAATTTGGTTTCATTCACTTGATTATCACTCGAGTTTTGCCGAAATATGTGTTTCATTTGTATGGGAGCCCTCCCTATCAGAGAAGGGAGGGGTCTCTAACTATTATAAGAATCTTTCCCAGTCCTAAAAATTCCTCTATACAAAATTTAGATCGATAGATAAATATGCACTATCTGTGGAGCCCTAGCGTCGTAGACACATACTCTAAAGCACTGACCTGAGTGTGAAGATCAGCTTACCGCTTCCCCGTTGTGTGGATTCGTTTCGTTTCACAGTCGACGGTATCCGAGTGCAATGATGATGACGGTCGTGATGGTATTATAGATATCGTATTGATGACGACGTGTACGGTCTGAATGCTTGCCAGACGACTATTGTATACGCTGAGTCTCGATGACGTAGGGGATTCCTGATTTGGTAATAGATGTTTTCAAACAAGAAGGTGGCTCTCGCAGAATATTGGTAATTCATTGCTCAGTGAACAAACAAACGAGACAGTTCGTTTCTTCCGTGCTCCGTTGCTTTGAAAGTGTTTCACGGTTCGTCACTCCCAAACCCAGTGGTTTTTTTTTCTCGCGATAGTCGAGTTATTTTTTTTAACATGAAGAAGAGAAGCTCAGTTTAAGCAGTGCAAAACCAGCAATTGCAATTGGCCGGCAGCAGCAGAGCAGAAGTAGTACATATAGTAGAAGATAAGTTTTTTATTTCTCTTTCTCTCCTAAATACATTTAAATAATTGGTAATAGCTAAAGTATTTTCTGTCGCATCTCTCTCTGTGTGTGTTGTGTTTGTTTTTTTATAAATTGCCTAAGCTCCGTCGAACGAGCCATGGATGATTTGTCGGAAGATGAATCATCCATGACGCGAAATGATGAAGTAGCATAGAGTTACCCGATCAAGTGCATATCCAGATAGTTGAGCTGGTTGTCTATGTTCAGCCCAAAACGAAACCTCTAAATGTATATCAAATTTCTAACGATCTGACGAAACGATTCTCGGGCGTGACCGAGATAATTGAAGTAAGACCGAATAAACTTCGGATCGTTGTGTCCAACCTCAAGCAAGCTAATGAGATTGCTGTCTCTCAGCTCTTTATTCTCGAGTATCGGGTGTACATCCCACCCGATACCCCTCGGGGTATTGAAATTGAAGGTGTGGTCACCGAAACCCGTCTGACCCTTGAGATCCTGCTGAAGCGGGGGGTTGGTCGATTTAAGAACCCTCTGCTGTCCCCAGTCAAGATACTGGATGTCCGCCAACTAGCCACAGTATCGATCAATAAGGGTGAAAAAAAGTTTACACCTCAGACTCGTTTCGTTTGACCTTCTCTAACTCGGCCCTCCCTCAACACGTCGAGTTGGGAAAACTTCGACTACCTGTGCGGTTGTTCGTACAAAAATGCAGACAGATGGGACATACGACTTCCCATTGAGAGCCCCCTCCCTCTTAAAAGCGTTGTTATGGCAATGCTTCCCACAGTGAAAACGTTTTTGAAGCAATTAACTATTAAGTGGCCCCTCCATCATTTCCTTCGATGGATAATTTTCCAAATGAGGTCGGGGATTTGATCACTGTTCTGCAGTGGAATAGTCGAAGTCTGATTCCTAAATTGGAATCATTTAAATTTTTAGCACACAATACTGGTTGTGCTTCGCTCTTTGTGAAACATGGCTCTCTTCCGAAATCGATCGTCCTTTTCATGATTTCAATATAATTTGTCTTGATCGTGAGGATTCACGTGGAGGAGGAGTACTTTTGGGGATCAAAAAGTGCTACTCTTTCTATAGAGTGAGTTTTCCTCCAATTCCAGGTGTTGAAGTGGTCGCATGTCAGGCTGTTATTAAAAATAAAAGCCTTCGCATTACTTCCGTTTATATTCCTCCTGTTCGGTTCTTGCTGCTCCGCGGTTGATCATGGAAGATTTTAACTCTCACGGTACAGGCTGGGGAGAACTGTACGACGACAATTGGTCTCCTTGTTATATGACCTCTGTAACAACTTCAATATGACAGTTCTTAACAATGGAGAAGTAACACGTTTGGCTGACCCATCCTCAATTGGCAGTAGATTAGACCTCACACTTTGTTAGAGTTCATTATCGTTAGATTGCACATGGAATGTGATTCAAAATCCCCACGGTAGTAATCACTTGCCCATAAAAATTTCGATTGCCACCGGGTTCAATCCATCGGAATCCATCAACGTCGCGTATGATCTTACCCGTTACATCGATTCCACATAGTTCAGGACAACAGTAGAGCCGTAACGAAGAGAAGAGCTTCCACCGCTGGAGGAATCTAACCTGATCTTAGACAGTGCGCTTCAAGCTCAAACTCGACCAGTTCCAGGGACGTCATTTCGCAGGAAACCTCCTTCTCCTTGGTGGGATCAGCAACGCACCGAGGTTTACCGTAAAAAGTCCGACGCGTTTAATGTTTTCCGTAGACGTGGAACACCTGAGCACTTCGAAGTATACACGGCTCTCGAACGCGAACATAAGAGCCTCATCAAGGCTAAGAAACGCAGATACTGGCGAAGAGTCGTGGACGAGCTATCGCGCGAGACGTCGATGAGTACACAGATAAAAAGAAACACTGAATTTTCGGCGTTATCTCATGCACATAAAGGGAATGCTAGATTTGGCAGAAAATAATGGGATATTTCATGTAAATTTAAGCCAGATAACACCTGAATCTACCCTGTTGTATAAAAAATTGCAAACAATATCGTTGTTTACGCTCCTTTGGCTTGGAATTACACGAGGGAAAATTTTACGCGCTTGTTAAAATTAATTATTTTTTTCTGTGTATTCTTTGGAACACGGCACGAAGAATGCGTAACCGAGCTACGAACAACGAGAGCGAGGAGTACTCGGACTAATGGATCCTCAAGTTTGGGCGAAAAGTTTGTCCACATTCTGTGCCGGTACGGATGATTCCTCGCGAAACAACGAATTCGATAGATGAAAACAGCCAACCTTTTTCAATGGTAAAACTCTCTCTCTCGCACTCCTTTCGTGTCGCAATACGGCTCGCGGGGCTGATAAGATCAAGTTCAACTTGCTTAAGAACCTCCCAGACGTAGCGAAGAAGCGCATGTTGAACTTGTTTAATCAGTTTCTGGAGCTCAACATTGTACCGGATGATTGGAGGCGGGTGAGAGTTATTGCCATTCGAAAACCTGGTAAACCCGAGTCCAAACACAACTCCTGTCGACCCATCGCGATGTTATCTTGTATTCGATAGTTGTTGGAGAAAATGATCCTCTTCCGTCTGGACAAATGGGTTGAGACGAACAACCTGCTTTCAGATACTCAATATGCTTTCCACAGAGATTCAGTTAACTTTTGCTAAAGAAGAGCAAATGGCTTCTCTAATTTTGGATATCAAGGGGGCTTTTGATTCAGTATCTGTTGAAGTTCTTTCAGATAAACTCCACGCTTGTGGCTTTTCACCATTAGTGAATAATTTTTTGAACAATTTGCTGTCAGAGAAACATATAAGCTTCTCTCATGGAATCTCTACAGCTTCCCGTTTTAGCTACATGGGTCTCCCCCAGGGATCATGTTCAAGCCCCCTTTTGTATAATTTTTATGTCAAAGACATTGACGAATGTCTAAGTGACAACTGTACATTGAAACAACATGCAGATGACATCCGGTGTTAATGAAGCAACAATTTCTAGCGTAAAATGAATTGCCGCTAATTCAGCGACATATACGGAACATGGTGCTTGAAGTTTACGGTTGGCGCTATAAATTTCATTAAATATACCAAAGCCTGCTGACGCCTCTGTCAATGATCCGTCAGTGAAAAACGATTTAGTGGAATCAACTTGTCCAAACTTTGCAGCAAATATCACCGGAGCAATCATAGGACGGTGATGCTCTGGGATTCCATGAAGCTCCTGCTTCATGGATAAATCAAAATGAACCGAATTGTCGAAATCGGAGAAGCAAACACGATTGGAATTGTTCGGCAAAGAGCTGACATCCTGTGTTATGAACAAATGGTACAAGGTCATGAAGCGGGTATGAGGATTCAACTCAAGGAGCTTCTCAAAGTTTCCGATCACCTGGGGGTTCATAACTTCACACCTGGTGAGAAGCCGGAGAGATAGTTCTGAAAAACCGATCCGAGAGTGGCAACATGCCAGCCAGCACTTCAAGACTCATGGTGTGAGTCGAGTGCATGCAACCTAACGCGATACGAAGACACCGATACTGAATACGTTCCAGTTTAATGAAGTGCGACCGAGCCGCTGACTGAAAACAAAAACTACCGTATTCCATAACCGACAAAATCGTTGTCCGGTACAACGTTAGAAGATCTTGTGGATGAGCTCCCAACCAAGTTCCGGTAATTGTGCAGAGAAAGTTGATCCTTAGCTGGCACTTTCGCTTCACATACTCAATATGGGATCTCCAGGTGCACTAAGAATCGAACCAGACCCCAAGATATTTAAATGACATAGAATGAGTTATTGGCTTACCCCAAATTTGAAGCTTCGGTTGTGCTGGGCTATGCTTCCTAGAAAAAACTACCAACTCAGTTTTCTCCGTAGAGAATTCGATACCTAGCTCTAGAGCCCAAGTAGACAAATTGTCTAAGGTATCATGTAAGGGTCCTTGCAGATCGACCCCATTTGGTCCCGTGACAGACACTACGGCGTCATCTGCAAGTAGTTTCAACGTACAGTTGTCAAATTATACAAAAGGGGGCTTGAACATGATCCCTGGGGGAGACCCTTGTAGCTAAAGCGTGAAGCTGTAGAGGTTCCATGAGAGAAGCTCATATGTTTCTCGGACAGCAAATTGTTCAAAAAATTATTCATTAATGGTGAAAAGCCACAAGCGTGGAGTTTATCTGAAAGAACTTCAACAGATACTGAATCAAAAGCCCCCTTGATATCCAAGAATACAGAAGGTTTCTTTTTTTTAGCAAAAGCTTACTGAATATCTGTGGAAAGCAACGCGAGACAGTCGTTTAATCCCTTGTCTCTACGGAAACCATATTGAGTATCTGAAAGCAGGTTGTTCGTCTCAACCCATTTGTACAGACGGGCTTACCAGGTTTTTGAATAGCAATAACTCTCACCCGCCTTCAATCATCCGGTACAATGTTGAGCTCCAGAAACTGATTAAACAAGTTCAACATGCGCTTTTTCGCAACGTCTGGAAGGTTCTTAAGCAAGTTGAACTTGATCCTATCAGCCCCTGGAGCCGTATTGCCACACGAAAGGAGTGCGAGAAAGAGTTCTACCATTGAAAAAGGTTGGCTGATCTCATCTATCGAATTCGTGGTTTCGCGAGGAATCATCCGTACCGGCACAGAATCTGAACAAACTTTTCGCGTGAACTTGAGGATCCATTGGTCCGAGTACTCTTCGCTCTTGTTGTTCGTAGTTCGGTTACGCAACCTTCGCACCGTGTTCCAAAGAGTACTCATCGACGTTTCACGCGTTAGCCCGGTCACGGATGTTCGCCAGTAACCGCGTTTCTTGGCCTTGATGAGGCTCTTAAGTTCGCGTTCAAGAGCCGTGTATACTTCGAAGTGCTCAGGTGTTGCACGTCTACGAAAAACTTTAAACGCGTCGGACTTTTTACGGTAAACCTCGGTGCATTGCTGTTCCCACCATGGAGAAGGAGGTTTCCTGCGAGATGACGTCCCTGGAACTGGTCGAGTTTGAGCTTGAAGCGCGCTGTCTAAGATCAGGTTGGAGAGGAAGGTATATTCTTCCAGCGGTGAAAGCCTTTCTACCGTCGTTACGGCTTCATCTACTGCTGTCCTAAACTTTGTCCAATCGATGTGACGGGTAAGATCATACGTGACGTTGACAGATTTTGACGGATTGAACCCGGTGGCAACCGAATTTTTCATGGGCAAATGATCACTACTGTGGGGATCTTGAATCACATTCCATGTGCAATCCAACGATAATGAATTCGAACAAAGTGGTCTAATCTACTGCCAACTGAGGATGTACCAGCCAAACGTGTTACTTCTCCATTGTTTATAACTGTCATATTGAAGTTGCCACAGAGGTCATATATCAGGGAAGACCGGTTGCCATCGTACAGTTCTCCCCAGCCTGTACCGTGAGAGTTAAAATCTCCCATGATCAACCGTGGAGAAGGAAGAACCGAACAAATATCTGAAAGTTGTTTTCGGTTAATTGAGGCTCTAGGACGAATATACACAGAAGCAATGCAAATGCTTTTATTTTTAATAACAGTCTGATATGCGACAATTTCAATACCTGGAATTGGAGGAAAATTCTTTCTATAGAAGGTGTAGCACTTTTTGATCCCCAAAAGTACTCCTCCTCCACGTGAATCCTCACGGTCAACACGAATTATATTGAAATCAGGAAACGTAAGGTCGATTTCGGAAGAGAGCCAAAGAGCAAAAGCATCACAACCGGTATTGTGAGCTAAAAATTTAAATGATTCCAATTTAGGAATCAAACTTCGACAATTCCACTGTAGAACAGTGATCAAATCCCCGACCTCATTTGGAAAATTATCCATCGAAGGAAATGATAGCTGCAAGGAGGGGCCACTTAATTGTCAATTGCTGCAAAAAAATCACTGTTGGAAGCATTGCCAAAACAATGATTTTGAGAGGATCAGAAATTTCGAGGTACTTGAAGACACCTTCGGCAATGTCATCAAATGAGAACAGCCCACTTGAGGAGGGGGCTTCTGTTCTTAAAATAGGGGCGTCATGGGTATTTGATGTCCCCGGGAGAGATGGAAAGTCCTGGGTGTAGTTAGGACTACGGAAACCAGGAGGAATTGTTTTTTTCCTTTTTTCCACCTTTTTTTTAAATGGGCAAGCTGGTCTCGGGCTTCTTTTCAGCAACTTGAAAAACCTTCCGGAAAAATGACCGATGTTCCCTCTTCAGCCGAATCAAAGTCAGACTCGTCATCTGACATAGGAGCAAAGAGATTTGTATTGGCACTGGGTGATGGTGAAGCTTTTTTCACTATTTCGGCGAAAGATTGCCTGGAACGCTGTTTTAGCGAGCGTTCTAATTGTTCCCCGCGTTGTTTGTACGCCGGGCACGACGAGAGAGCATGAGGAGGAGTACCCTTACAGAAAGCGCATTTTGGTGTGCTGTCTGCGCAGGCACCATCCTCGTGTTTCTCCCCACAATTAGAGCAGCGTGCCTTATTGCTGCAATGGGAGGTCGTATGCCCCATCTGCATGCATTTTTCGCAGATCATTACCCGAGGTACAAACAACCGCACAGGTAGTCGAAGTTTTCCCAACTCGACGTATTGAGGGAGGGCTGAACCAGAAAAAGTCACACGAAACGAGTCTGACGGAGTAAACTTCTTTTCACCCTTAGTGATCGATACTGTGCCTAGTTTTCGCACATCGAGTATCTTGACGGAAGGAAGCAGAGGGTTCTTAAATCGACCAACCCCCTGCTTCAGCAGGATCCCAGAGGTCAAACTCGCTTCGGAGACCACACCTTCTCTCTCAATACCTCGAGCTGGGATGTACACTAAATACTCCAGTGTAAAACATTGAGAGACAGCAATTTCGTTAGCTTGTTTAAGGTTGGACACAACGACTTTTAGTTTATTGTGTCGTACCTTAATTATCTCTGTCACGGCCGAGAATCGCTTCGTCAGATCGTTTGAAATCTGGTATATATATATATATATATATATATATATATATATATATATATATATATATATATATAGAGAGTAGAGAGAGAGAGAGAGAGAGAGAGAGAGAGAGAGAGAGAGAGAGAGAGAGGTTTCGTTTTGGGCCGAAAATAGACAACCCAAGGACCAGCTGAACTATCTGGATGAGCACGCGATCGGGTAACTTTAAGAGCTACCCCATCATTTTGCGCCATAGATGATTCATCTTCCGATAAATCATCCATGGCTCGCTTGTGGGAGCTTATGGCGCTCAACCACTCAATCAATTCAATCAATCACAGATAAACAAACTAAACCAAGGCACTCTCTCACACACACTCTCAGTCACTTTCCACACTCACACACAGAATAGGATTAAAATGAATTCAGAAGAGCGGGAAACAAAAACTTATCTTATATACTACTAAAAAACTTATCTTAAATGTATCACTGATCAACTGCAGACGGGCGACGAATGTGCTGCTGATGCCGAGCGACGATGAGTGGCCGCGTGTACCGGCTAGGCGTGGAGCTGAACGATGATAATTATACTGGTGATACTGGTCGGAGGTGGTTAGCAGATGAACGAATGCACGCTACACACGATGGACTGCTGGTATGCGTGCCGTATAGATGCGGAGCAATATGGCTTTTAGATCGTGGCAATATTGCTAATTGCAATTAATGACGTTGTTGCACTGCTAGATCACACAACGTTTTCTTCTTCAGAAACTGAATTTCACTCGCGATCGAGAAAAACTAAATGAAACTGAAGACTTGTAAAAACACCTAGTAAAAAACGGAGCAAAGCAACGGAGAGCGGACCGAACGAACTGTACCGTTCGCTTGTTCACTGGGCAATGAATGTCTTTATTTTATCCACCGTAATTTTACGATTTATCGTTGAAGTTTAAAGCTACCAACTGTAGCAACTTATAAAAACGGTGTTTTTGTGGCAATCGAGATCATTTTTTGAAGTTTTCATCCTGTTCGCGCATGTGTTCGGTGTTTTCTGATAAATGCAAATAAATGCGCGCTTTTGCCAATCGAAACATTTATTTTAAGAAATAGACTACACTTTATTCTTCGCGAATAAAAACAGAAAGATTTACAGAATGAATACAAAGACCTTAATATCATGACGGTTCTATTTACTCTAATAGTACGTTCACACTACAGCTTATATTACGTGATATAGAGTATCTTGATATCAAATGACATGTACATTATTTCCAGTGAAAACTAGATGTAATTGCTGATAAGGCTTGCTTCATTTAGAATTGGAACAAACTTTTGCTCATAGTGTGGCGCTCCTGGTGGACGGATTTGGAAGTTCTTGGCGCCCACGTGTCGGGAGTTTTGTCAGCTTCACGTATATATTTTTGACATTCCGCAAATCAACTGTACTTTGTAAACAATCAACATGGAAGCCGAAAGAAGGGAAAAAATTGTGCACAGTTATTTGGAAAATCCATTGTGGTCTGCATCTAGGCTAGCTAAACAGCTGAAATTGCCCAGAAATACCGTATGGCGCGTTATCAAACGGTATAAGGAAACATTGACGACGATACGGAAGCCTCAAGCCAATCGTCGGAGTGGAACTGTCGACCGGAAACTGCGTGGTAAGATTTTGCAGACGATTAAGAGGAATCCCAATCTGTCGGACCGTGATTTGGCCGGAAAATTCGGTGCAGCCCATAGTACCGTGAGGAGAACTCGACTCCGGGAAGGAATCAAGTCGTATCGAGCTAGCAAACAGCCAAATCGGACCATACAACAGAATAGTGTGGCCAAAATCCGTGCTCGGAAGCTATACGACCAGGTGCAGACCAAGTTCGACGGGTGTCTTCTGATGGACGATGAAACCTATGTCAAGGCTGACTTCGGGCAAATCCCAGGTCAAAAATTTTACTTGGCAACGGCTCGGGGGGATGTTCCAGCCAAATTTAAATTTGTTTTTGCCGACAAATTTGCACGAAAATTCATGATTTGGCAGGGCATTTGCAGCTGTGGCAAAAAAACGAAAGTTTTCGTTACAAATAAGACAATGACGTCGGAACTATACCAAAAAGAGTGTCTCCAAAAACGAATTTTGCCGCTCATTCGATCCCACGACCATCCCGTAATGTTTTGGCCAGATTTGGCAAGCTGTCATTAAAGCAAAGTCGTTCAAGAATGGTATGCAGAGAAAGGGGTCCAGGTTGTTCCGAAAAACCTTAACCCACCCAACTGTCCCCAGTTCCGCCCTATTGAGAAACACTGGGCAATCATGAAGAGGAGACTCAAGGCAAAAGGAAAGGTTGTCAAAGACATCAATCAGATGAAGACCTGGTGGAATAAGATAGCTAAAACGATGGACGAAGAAGGTGTGCGCCGCCTAATGAGCCGTGGAAAAATTCGAGAATTCCTTCGAAACCATGACGAATAATTTTATCCGTATTTTTTCTTAAAAGTATAAAGAAAACGCTACATTTGTATAAAAAAAGATCTTGAATTCAATAATAAATAACTGAAATACAGGCAATTGTTTTTGTTCCAATTCTATCTGAAGCAAGCTTTATCAAAATACTCTATATTACGTAATATAAGCAGTAATGTGAACGTACTATAACTCTTCGATCTTATCCAAGTGCAGTCGGACCGATCAAGAAGCGATCGGGAGGTCTTCATGATTTAAATTTGCGAACACAAAACGAAGACTGCCAACATACATACAGGGGATTGCCAAAATGATCGGGACAAGCAAATTTTTGATCAACTACGAAGTGCTCTAACTTCAAGAAATATTATCCGATTTAATTTTGCCAAAAAGCATTCAACTGGAAAATTAATGCAATTTCATATATTGGTAATCTAATTGGCCATGGTCTCCGGACACCGGAGTTGTTCTGGGTTTCCGAAGAGGCCATCTCACGTGTTGAATTTGTGATGAGATTTTGTACAAGATGCCGTTGTCTAACATTTTTTTTAGTAAACAAAACACCAAAATACTTACCAAGCGAATGAAATGTCGACTACAAGAATCGGCCCAAAATTGACCGAGATACGGCCATTTCCATGGAACAGGTGATAAAGGGTTTTACCGAATTCTCAACAGCTGAACGTTCGGTAATCCGATTTTACGGATTTCGGTAAAATTTTACCGAAATCCGGTAATTTTTTTTACAGATATCTGTAAAAATCCGTTAAATCGGATTACCGAACATTCAGCTTAATTCGCAGAATTCGGTAAAACTTTAAAGATTTCTGTAAAAAAATCTAAGTGTGTATATAGAAAATTTATGTATGAATTTTATTTTTTCAAAAAGCCATAACATGTTAACGATTATTCTGATCAAAATGATCAAGAAGTTGTAGGTCATTAAATGTTCTTTAAGAAAACAAAAAGACCGAAACTAAAAAAAAAATGCCGTTTACTATCAGCCTTCGTGCAATACACTTTGTTTTTAGTTCGGTGCGCTATAGTAAAGCATTCTGAAAAGCTCCAAACCACGTACACCAAGTTAGTGGTGATGGCTGGAGATAATGCAATCGTTCGGGTCAGAAACTATGGCCAAAGCTATTCGGGGCCTTTTCTTGTAATAGGGGAGGCAACCGAAGTAAACTTAACGGCGGCGAAATTATCTGAGAAGATTTCTAAGGATTACGGTGACCAATACATCAAAATGATGTCATTATCGAAACGGAATGCGAAAATTCTGATGGATTCACGTGAAGCTGCAAATGATCTGGTGACGAAAAAGTATTCGAAGACGAATTTTTACATTCCACAAAGGCTCTGTGAATGTTTGGGAGTAGCATACATCGAACCAGAACTGACTGATGAAGAATTGGAAGGTGCAATATCGTTTGATAAAGCCAAGTTATGCCAGTCATCATGTCCTCCCCTAGTACAAGCTAGACGTGTGACTAAGAAGTTTGGCGATGATACACTACCATTATGGACAGTAATTTTCACTTTCGAGGGGCTACAATTGCCGTCACATGTTGAGATTGAGAAAACGTTGTACGCTGTCAAACAATACGTCTACCCTATCAGACAATGCCAACGATGCTGGCGTTATGGACATCACGAAAACAATTGTCGTAGCTCTAAACGCTGCAACAAGTGTTCTATAACAGCTATTGAAGAAGACCATGTATGCGAAAGCGCTATCCCGATTTGCGGTAATTGTTCGGGAGAGCACACCACAGACAATAAAAAAGTCTGCCCGAAATTTACAAAGCAGCGAGAACAAAGCAAACAACAACCGTTCTCTCAAGGTAATACTGATTGGTTTGGGAATCTTGCCACACATGCTTCTGTTCCTACTACACTCAGTAGCAAAAAAAAAGCCGAGCAAAATTTTGTTAGCAAAAAACTCCATGTTCAACCTCCTGTAACTTTGTCAATTATCCATATTTTTAGCTGAAAATTTCACAACATTATACAACATGTATAGACCTTATGTGGTCAAAATTTCATGTTGATAGAATTTATATATTTGAAGTTACCTTAACATATGTGAAAAAAGTCATTTGTGGACATAGCTATTTAAAAAATCCGTATTTCTGTGAAAAATTTAGGTAGCATATCAAAAATTTCTTCATAGCTTACAAAAGTACAGAAAATAATGTGGACAAAATTTGAACTATTTTCATCAAGTGGTTTGGACTACAGCTGGCGTCAAAGTTGACGCACCAACATGAGCATTTCCCTTTTTCACCCGATACTGACCTTGCTGAAATATTGGTGCAAAAAAAAAGCCGAGGTGAATTCATTTTATTAATACACATGATTTGTTACGCGTGAAATATCCCAAATAACTAGTGTAACCCACTAAGAACTTTGCAAATATGGCATTCAGTATGAATTGGTTTGTGAAAACAACGTATACAGTGTTATACAGTATTATTAATAAAATTCACCTCGGCTTTTTTTTTTGCACCGATGTTTCAGCAAGGTCAGTGTCGGGTGAAAAAGGGAAATGCTCATGTTGGTGCGTCAACTTTGACGCCAGCTGTAGTCCAAACCACTTGATGAAAACAGTTCAAATTTTTTCACATATGTTAAGGTAACTTCAAATATATAAATTCTATCAACATGAAATTTTGACCACATAAGGTCTATACATGTTGTATGATGTTGTGAAATTTTCAGCTAAGAATATGGATAATTGACAAAGTTACAGGAGGTTGAACATGGAGTTTTTTGCTAACAAAATTTTGCTCGGCTTTTTTTTTTGCTACTGAGTGTATTGTTATCAGAGATGATAACGTACCCGAAGCTGTCGGTGTAACACCAATTCAGCAGAATGTTTCGCATGACGTATTGGATGTCGCACCACCGAAAAAATCACGGCAGGGGAAACGTCGATCGTCGAACAACTCTGATATGCCAACACTCCAGTTGTGCATCTCAGACAAACTGAATGAAGTTATCAAAACTGACGGTGGAAAGTATTATTCGGGCCGCACCTGAAGCAAACCCAGAGCTGGTAGAGGAAATATTCAAGGTGTTTAAAAGAAGATCCATGGATGTCGTCAACGCGAGAGTTCGTAATTATATGGACTCGTTGCAGTTTTGATAAATAACCAAAGGCGTTGTACAGCGGACTCCTCTACGGTTCCTCCAATGGAACTGTAGAGGCGCGGTAAGTAAAATACCAATATTAAAAACATCATGTAGACATATGAAATAACAGTTACTCTTCTTTCCGAAACACACCTGGATGGCTCATCGAGGTTCAACTTTGCGGACTCCAATATATTTCGTCTGGATCATCGTAGCAATTCGATGGGAGTAGCTATCATCTGCCATAAACGACTTCAACCTCAAGTGATGGACCTTACGCTAGTTAGTGGTATACAAGCGGTAGCCTGTCAAGTAAATCATGGCACCAACAAGCTGACTATAGTATCGGTGTACATACAGCCACAAGCGTGTGTGTCACAGCAAGAACTGGAATTATTTTTATCTAGCATCCCTCAACCGTGCGTGATTGGCGGCGACTTTAATGCCAAATATTATTCATGGGGAGAACAGGGCAGTAATCAAAGAGGATCGTTACTCGAACCTGCATTGGATACGGCAAAACTAGTCGTTGTAAACAACGGAAAGTATACCAGGTTTGATGCCAATAGAAGTAACAGTGCGATAGACATTACGCTAATGTTTGCAGATATAAGCTTACAAACGAACTGGGATACATTAGACAATCTGTTTACCGGCGATCATGCCCCAATACTCTTTGACTTGGGAACCAGTGTGGAGCAAAGAGTGACCAACCGGATCAACGTGAACAAAATAAACTGGGACGTGTTCTCCACGAGTATGGAAGATCATATCACGAACGACAGGCAAATATCATATGAAGCATTCGTTTCAGCAATATCGAGGGCCATAGAAACTGCATCCCCATCATCGCAGCTCGCAGAAGCAGAACGCAAATTTAAAGAGATGCTCAAAACAAAAAAACGAGCTTCGTGGAAAAAAATGTGTGATTCGTGGAACAATCAAACAGCTATAACAATAACGTGGCAGATGGCAAAAAGGTTCAAAGGGAATTTTCAAGCAACGCCACAACTTCGCAACATGGAAACTTTGCAAAATTTTATGCAAAACTTGGCTCCACCGGCTACCCCAGAGCCACCTCTGGCTGTAGAGCTTGCCTGCGAAGGCAGTAATGACCATAACAAACTATCCATTAAGGACATCGAATTTGCACTGCTGGGATGCAAGAATTCTTCGCCAGGGCTAGACAACATTCCTTACACTGTTGTACGCAATCTACCTCCCGTTGCTAAACGTCGATTATCGGAAATATATAATGAGATCGTAGACAGTGGCATTATTCCTGAGGCATGGAAATACTTCCAAATCGTCCCAATTTTGAAGCAAGGAAAAACTCCGGACGAAAGTAAATCTTACAGACCAATCGCATTGGCCTGCTGCTTCAGAAAAATCTTCGAGAACATCGTTAAATGGAAAATTGAAAGACATATTGAATGCTGCGGTTTGCTTCCTGAGGAAATGTGTGGTTTCCTAAAGGGGAAGAGCACTTCAGATGCTCTGCTTGGCATCATTTCGGAAGCACGTAAATCATTAGATGGTAATGAATTTACCGTGTTAAGCTGCCTGGATATTAAGAGCGCATATGATCGAGTAAACATAAACATCTTGGTACAGGAGATGTACAAAATGGAAATTGATAGTTGTTGGATAAAAGCGGTTTACTCGTTATTCAAGGAGTGGATTGTAACAGCGAGTTTAGACAACAATGCGTCGGTGGAAAGGACAACTTGGCTTGGACTTCCACAAGGATCGCCCCTCTCACCTCTGTGTTTCAACATTTACATTGCTAACACATTGAAACTTGTCAGAAACGAGGTGCAGTTGGTTGGTTTTGCGGACGATGTGTCTCTATTTGTCCGTAATGAGTCAGCTAATGCTGCAGTAAGCATATTACAACAAGGGATGAACATAATGAACGAAGGACTGACAGACCTTGGACTCAACTTATCTCCATCAAAATGTAACGCTATGATTTTTTTTAGTAATTTAGTTCATCTAAAGATATCTCACAAACAGCTGCCATACGAAAACGTGGTGCGGTTGCTTGGACTGCACTTCATGCCACAACTCTCATGGAATACGCACATTAGGAACGTTATTCGCAAAGCGACACCGTATGTGAACTTTCTGAGGAGTATATCTGGTCAAAAATGGGGCGCTGATCCTGAAGCTATGCTGACAATCTATCGGTCATGTATACGAACGTGCATTGAATACGGAGCGATCTTCTATGCAGACGCATCTGTCAATGCATTGTTACCCTTGAGTCGTCTGCAATGGAAATGTATTCGCATATGCATAGGGGCGTTTAAAACGTGCCATACAGATTCGTTAGAAGTTCTTGCTGGAATTATGCCATTGGCACTGCGTAGAGTGACGTTATGCGAAAACTATGTATCTCGAAAAATTTCAACAAATTGTCGAGGAAATCATTGGATGTCGGTTTCACAATTACAAAATCATAGCGACGGATGGATCGAAAGGAGAACATGGAAAAGGATATGCAGTTCTATTGCCAGATAACATGCCGCACATAAAAAGAAATTGCCCGACACCTGCACCGTTTTTCAAGCAGAGTTGCTAGCAATACTCGAAGCAGTTCAGCGAATAGAGCGTATGCCAGAAAATAACTTTGTCATTCTCACAGATAGCAAAAGTTCTATAGATTTCCTAAGTAATAAGAAACCGAGAGCATATTTGCCCGAAGCTTGGTTTCTTATACGGAAAATTATTCAACAGTTGGAGTATGTCGGATATGAAATACGGATAATGTGGGTTCCAGCGCATCGGGCAGTAAGCCTCAATGAACAAGTGGATCATCTTGCGAAAGAAGCTACGAATCTAGGGGATGATTGTGAATACAGATTATCGTCCTTAGACACAAGGTTCCCGTCAACCACTCGTCAAGTGGAAGTATGGCACCAATCATGGAATAGTGACCCAAAAGGAAGATTCTGCTACGGAATAAGAAACAGCGTTAAGACTACGCCATGGTTAGCGGGTCATAATTTCAACCGTAAACAAGCGGTGGTGCTGACCAGACTTGTGAGCAACCACTCAAGGCTACCAGCTCATCTATTTAGGAATCGAATTATCCAGGATCCATCTTGCGAATGTGGAGCAGCTTGTGGAGATCCGCAACATACGCTGTTCGACTGTCCATCAGGGGATATGCACAGAAGCGGACTATGGACACATTTGACCAAATATGGACTCATTCCGGATGTGAACACCTTGTTGAAAACAGGAGATCACCGAACATTAGAAGTGATTAGTAATTTCTTTATTGACAGTAACACAATACTGTGATTTGTAATTAATATTGTTCTCTCTTTAAACACTTGGCCCATAAGGCAAAAGCAAGAAGCCAATAAATGTAGACATGTAAAAAAAAAAATTATTCTAAAACACCAAAAAAAATTATTTTTTCGGAGCTTATTTTATTTATTTTTTTTTTTTTAAACCCCGAAATGATTAGGAAACTAGGAGAATTTAAAATCATAAAATTTTAAATTCTCCTAGTTTCCCAATCACAGTCGTTCTACTAATACGCTCAAAAAAGTTTTTTTTTTAAAATAGTGTTAAAAAAAAAGTGAAAGTGAACCCTGAAATATTATTCTAAAATTTGATGAAAAGTTCAAGACGGTCACTTCTTTGATTTTTTTAATTTTGGTTTTTAAATTTTAATGATTTTTTTTAATTTTCAGAAATCGCGTAATTCCTAATATAACTTTACCAAAAGTAGACTCTACTTTTTTACTTTTAATAAATAAGCCCATAAAAACATTTTTCGTAAACCCACCCGTTCTAAGGTTATTGCGAATTTTATTGGAAGGAAATTTGGTTTTAACAATATTTTCAGTCATTTTCAAATGTTAGTCGCGATGTCCACGAAAAAAGTATGTTACATGATAGATTATTGAATAAGAAACAAATCTTTCTAAGACATGAAGGCTGTAAGCCTTACTCGTTTCTGTTTCGGCGGAAGCGTAACAAACTGATGGTATCTGAAGTAAATGATCAAACTCAAAAGTAATTTTTTTTTTTTGCAAAACGGTTAATACATCGGAATTTTTTACGCCTCTCGTTGAGAAGACAGCAGCAAGGTAAATTTTAATTTATACCTGTACCTGGAACAAATTTCCTATAGGTATATTTCGATACAATGGAGTCTGCCATACATTTAAAATGATGATAAGTACAAAGTAAACAAAGTGCTATATATTGGGAAGTTGGTTTATCTTTCATAGCTTTCCAAGTTTATTTTCAAAAATAGATAATATTTTCAAGTGTTGTGAACCTCTTCACAAATCGCAGAAGTGTGGTTTAGAGACTAGAAACTTGACATATGGTGTTATTGAAAAATAAGGATCTTTAGGTTGTAAGATACCATTAGATAATTCGACGCGAATCCGCAATAAGTGTCGTCCCCTAGTTTATCGTCCCCAACAAAAACCACTACCTTCAATGATGATGAAGTGCCTTCTACCAGTTGTGTGCAATCAACGAGACCTGTAGATATGGGAAGTGAATCCATAGTCAATACCATCCCATCCGGTACGTCTCTGGCTTCATCGACTTCAGCTGAATGCTAGACAACTTTATGACTGGACAAATAATCGCAAAGAGGATCATGAAACAAAAATGGCATTTTGCTATTTTTCCACGGATGAATACAAAGAGGCCGAAAAGGAATTCGAACCGATTTTGAACAAAGCAAAACCAATTTCTGGAACTCAAAAATATCATTCTTACATTCCAGTTTCAAATAACCAAATTGCAGTTAAGGTATTTTCTAATTGTAATGATGAACCCAAATTTTTTTTTTTTTTTTGTCTTGATTATCGAGATTTTCAGCCTTGGGCATGAACCCAAAATATATAATGATTTGAATACATTATATATTTTGGGTTATGAAATAAATTCAATGAAAATTGAAAAAAAAACAACATTGTATGAAATACTGCTACTTCTCTCCCTAAACAAAACTATCTGAAACACACACACATATCCAAAAGCATCAACTTGATTCTTTTCCAGTCTGACTGCCACCATGTCTGTGAAAAAAATGGCTGTTCTTCAATAATCTATTATGACATACACATTTTGCTGTGGACATCACGACTAACAATCAAAAAGGGCCGAACAAATGCAAAAACATAAATTTCTGTTAAAAAATTCGCAATGACTTGAGAACGGCTAGGCTTACGAAAAAAGTTCTCTACATGCTTTTTAATAAAAATGATGCATGAAATCTTTATTGTATATATTAATAACAAAAATTATCATTTTTCGATATTTTCAAAACATTCATACATATTTAAGACGACATACATATTAACTCTTCACCAGCTTTAAGGACATAACTTCATCTCTTTGAAAAAAATAAATAAAAAGGATCGAAGATGGGTCGTTCGAGGAAATCAACGATTTAAGTTTTTTTGAACATGAATTTACAAATTTGATTCATTCATTATTTGATTCAGTGTATTTTTTTCTTAGAGCACACTCCATTACCTACAACTCTTTTGAAGACGACATTTTGATCGAATGAGCGGTCTGCGAAAAAAAAATGGAAAGAATAAAATCCACAATTTAAATACGCCCTTATAGAAAATTAGTCTAGGTTTGTTTTGGTTTTTTTTTTAGGTAAAACGGAATTCTGGGTAGAAACCCACATATGGACAACATTTCATTCAGATCAGAGAGAGTAGGGTCCAACCGGTTTGCTATTCTGGTTGGAAACTCCAGCTCTACCACGTAGACTCTAACCACGTAGACTTTACTGGAGGGAAGCGGGGGGGGGGGGGGGGGGTTGACCAGAGTCTTCGCTCCATATTAAATTTAATAAGATGTATGGGAGCGATTCCACGAACAAGTGGGAAATATTTCCAGTTTTTTTTTTGTACTTTTTGAATTGCATGAAACCTTGCATACAAGTTTTTGGGGAAGAAAAACGCCGTTTTGCATACTTGGTTCACCATTTTGAATCTAGCCTTACTTATGAGAAGGGCCTATGAAAAATGCACATGATATCTTCAAAAAATTGTATCTCGGAAACGGTTTGTCCGATTGGTTTGGTGCTTCGGCGAAGTTTTAGACAATTGTTGGTGCTATATGGAAAAAATATGCACGGTAAAAAAAAGTTCGGTTTTTGTGTTTTAAACTAAAACATAGATTTTCCCTTAAAAGTTACATGTCAATAATTTTTTAATTATTTTAATGTTATAGCTGACTGAAAATGCTATCTAGTGCACAGTGAGTTGTTCTGGAGAAAAATAGGTTACAATGAAAAAAAAATTAAAAAAAAAAATTACAATTTTCAAAACAAGCTATTAAAAAAGTCAAAAAAGTTTGTCACCCTAATTTTATGAAAGTACATCAAATTTGCAAGCAAAAAGTACTTCGGTAACATTTTTCTAAGATGCACCGTTTAGAAGATATTACTGATTTAATATTGATTTTTTTGATAACTTAATAAGTTTTGGCCCTTTTCGGATGTATTCCGTGTTTTTCTAGTTTCAAAAGTATTTTTTTCGGAAAGATTGGAAAATTTTGAGTTAAAATGACACTGACAGCTTAAAGATTCGAGTGAAATTCTCTGCCTTAAAAGTATTTTGAAAAACAAGTTACAAAATCCCACTATCAGGAACAATGATTTCTTCAAGTGATTTTTGGTGCGTTGTGCTGAAAACGTGCTAACAAGTATGAACTGTTTTCGAATTTTTTTGAGGACGATGATATAAGCCGTGCAATGCCAGGCCAAAGAGATTTTGTTAGCGTAAAGACAGGAAATAAGAGATTAGCTGTTCAGAAAAGATTGTTAATGATGACATTGAGAGAAGCTTTTAATCGCTTTAATGAAATGTACGTCAATGTAAAAATAGGGTTTTCATCATTTGCAAGCCTCCGGCCAAGGCAATGTAAACTATTGACTATCACAGGAACACATAATGTTTGCGTTTGCACTACGCATGAAAATGTCAATTTAATTCTACATAGCTTAAAAAAATACAATGTCTTGAATGATCTAAAAACATTAACGAATAGATTACTTTGCGAAAATAAGACAACTCATTGCCATCTCCGAAGATGTAAAAACTGCCCCGATACCTCAGTTTTAGAAGACAGTTTATTGAAACAACTGGAAGAAAACTTTGTTGAAAAGCTTTCATTCGAACAATGGGTTACCACTGACAGATGTGATTTAGAAAATATTGTAAAGCAAACCGATGAGTTTGTTTCATTTTTCAGCTCAAAATTAGAAAGTTTGATTCTGCATGATTTTGTAAAAACCGAACAATCCAATTTTTTGAAAACTACAAAACAAAACTTGCAAGATGGTGAATTTTTAGCTATTTGTGACTTTTCTGAAAATTACAGCTTCATTTTGCAGGATGAAGTTCAATCACACCATTGGAACGTGCAACAGGCCACAATCCATCCTTTCGTAATATATTATACTGAAAATATGCAAATTAAACATTTTAGCTTCATTATAATTTCTGAAGAACTAAGACATGATTCAGTCGCTGTTAATTTGTTTATTGATAAAATGATAAACTTTTTACAAATTGATCAAAATAAAAACATAAAAAAATGTATTTTATGTCAGATGGTGCTGCTTCACAGTGTGGTACTTTCAAGGCGCACGATCAGCAGAAAGCGCAACAGTCCAAAGTTCCGAGAACGGGCGATTGCGATTTATGCTGACCGCGGCAGAAAGAGTCACGTACGCATCGACCGCATGCATGTTAGAATATGTTGAAGAGAGAAAAATAAAATCAGTCTTTTAACACCCAGCCTGGTCGAGTGATGTGCAATTACTTCTATCACATCCATCGTTTATGTAAACTGTAACAGTGCACATCAAAAGAACAGTATAAAAACCGAAAAAACTTTTCTAGCCTTTGTAAATTTAAGTCAAAGTATGGTATTGACGCTGAATGGCATTTCTTCGCAACATCGCACGGAAAAGGTCCATGCGATGCTATTGGAGGTACGATAAAACGCATGGCTACCAGAGCAAGATTAGCCAAAGAACACGAACGCCCGATAAAGACTGCAAGAGAGTTGCTTAATTGGGCAAACAAACGAAAAGAAGAAGAACTTACAAAGTTGTCATTTTGTTATTCTACTACAGAAGAATACGAAAATGTGTCTTTGCAGCTAAATAATCAATATAATAATGCAAAAAGAATTCAAGGAACTCAAAAATTCCACTCATTTCTTCCTCTATCAGAAAATACAATAAAGGCAAAGCTTTATTCAAACTGTCCTGACAATGATGCCAAAATATTCGATATTGTTAAGAAAGTTGTGTAAACAATAATTTTATAAAAATACAGGAATAAAAATAAACTGATGATATCCAACATATAATGTTATTTTTTATTGCGCACAATCACCATCCCTGAAAAATAAGCTTAATTCGCTCTTTTGAATCTTGCTAATTGAGGAGCTTGCATTTGCAGTTCTCAAAGAGGTGTATCTCGAAATCGAGTTGTCTCATCGGTTTGATGTCTGTGGCGATGTTCGGCAATAGAGAGAAAATATGCACAGTATAAACACATCCAGTTTAAATGGATTAAACTGTTAGGCGATATGCAAGAGTTGAATGCACATTTTCAACACAATACACCAAAAATAACTGAAAGAAATCATTGTTCCTGATAGTGGGATTTTGTAACTTGTTTTTTAAAATACTTTTAAGGCAGAGAATTTCACTCGAATCTTTAAGCTGGCAGTGTCATTTTAACTCAAAATTTTCCAATCTTTCCGAAAAAAATACTTTTGAAACTGGAAAAACACGGAGTAAAATCAATATTAAATCAGTAATATCTTCTAAACGGTGCATTTTAGAAAAATGTTATCGAAGTACTTTTTGCTTGCAAATTTGATGTACTTTCATAAAATTAGGGTGACAAACTTTTTTGACTTTTCTTAATAGCTTTTTTGAAAATTGAAATTGAATTTTTTTTTTTCATTGTAACCTATTTTTCTCCAGAACAACCCACTGTGCACTAGATGGCATTTTCAGTCAGCTACAACTTTTAAGGGAAAATCTATATTTTAGTTCAAAACACAAAAACCATACTTTTTTTTTACCGTGTATATTTTTTCCATATAGCACCAACAATTGTCTAAAACTTCGCCGAAGACACCAAACCAATCGGACAAACCGTTTCCGAGATACAATTTTTTGAAGATATCATGTGCATTTTTCATAGGCCCTTCTCATAAGTAAGGCTAGATTCAAAATGGCGAACCAAGTATGCAAAACGGCGTTTTTCTTCCCCAAAAACTTGTATGCAAGGTTTCATGCAAATCAAAAAATACGAAAATTACTCGTTGCTGAAATGATATGGAACCGCTCATGGAGAAAAGTATACGCGGGGGGAAGTGTGGGGGGGGGGGGTGTAACCACATTACATGAACTAGACAGTATTCTAACAGGATCATTGCAGTTTTTTGCATACACTGTTGGAACCCGAGCCATTTCTACGCATTCCACACAAGACATCGCCATTGCCATTTTTTGATGAGCACGATCCACCCGGACGTACTATTAGGTAACGAAAAGGTAACCATGGAAACCTGAATCGTTTGAAACCACTGATCTTTTACTGTGATTACAATCGTTTCTGGCCAAGAATATCGACAAGCTAAACAGCTTTAGCACAAAGGTCTTCAACAGGTCAAATAAATCAACAGCAAGTTGGATGGCAGACACGATGGCTAACGTAATGTTACCTCAATAGAGAGCCTTTATTTACAGGCTTTGTCCTTTCTCACATGATGCATGCGGTGGTTGCACATGGTCGTACTGACATTCCGGGAACTTATCACCTCGTCGAAACTGGGCATCGCGAACCGATTGAGCGGCAAGACGACGACACCTCCTCGAGGTTATCTGACGGCAAAGCAAGATTCGTAACTGTGGCGATTAGAGACGGTGCAACGAGACGACGTCGTCGGATGACGCTGACACACCACCTTCGTTGTGCGACAGAGACCCGAACAGCGTGCGACAGAGGCCCGAGCAACCTTGCGACGAGTACATCATGAGCGACAGTTGCACGCTGTGCAACAGAACAGAGTGACGCGACTCTGATATATCATCGTTGTAGTGCGACAAAGTCCCGAGTAGCGTGCGACGAGTGCATCCCTCTCTGAGAAGGATGCATGCGGTGCTACAGAGGAGAGTGACGCGAGGCTGATCCTGCAAGACATCATTGTCACGCGATAGATTACGTACATCGGCACAACAGCAAGCAGCATGTAGCATCACGAGGCCCCAACGACACGAAGAGCAAAGAATGATGTTTGTACGTTAGTAGAATAAACTTGCATGAGATGCAAACTGTACGCTGGTTGAAAAAAAATATATTGAAAATCATAAATAACGCCTTATGAAGTATCACAAATGCAGGTTGTTTAGACTTCACAAAATTACCTTTGATTTCCATATTCATTCTGTGGAAAAAACCCATAAGGCAATTTAATAAATCAACAACAATGGCGAACCAAGAAATGCTGCGGAATATGTTCGAGATCATCTTTAAAATATAATCTTGTATACGAGGTAAGCCTATTTTATATGAAGAAAATATACGAAAATTTAAACAAGGAAGCCCATATTGCTTCTTGGCAATGCTTTTGCTGTGCCGTTCAAATACTCCAAATTTGATTCATTTTCCATTCCGGTTTTAAAGAGGCTTTTTTTTTCATTTCATGTTTGAATGCTGTTGCGAAAATTTGGCTTTACCTCTACGATCGATAACAAACTGTATTATTTGTTTTGTTTTTGCAGAATCAAATTGAACACGACTAACTGCTAGGCAAGTGGCTTCATGCGCCGTTGACCAGGGCACTAACGTTTGGAACGCGCTTCCCAACAACGCAAGTCGTCATGCGTACGTCGACGACGACTCCGATCAAGGACCCGAAAAGATTAAAGTGTTTGTAGATGATGTATCGGTAATGGTCCATCCGGCAACAACGGTGCTGCAGGTGAAGTCGTTTAGGATGGGGGCTTAGATTTCGCCATTAAATGTAATAATTGTTTTAATTTCACCGAGGAGACATTGAGCGATGACCACATTAGACTTGCGGCCAGCTACGTTCCACTTGCCGGTCAAACCTTGGGCCAAATCGACATCGATGCAGAGATGATAATCAAGGCCTGCTCTAAACTCAAATTATCTCACAATTCCGGGCCGGGTGGAATTCCTTGGTCCATTCTCAAACTACACCTGCGGCTGTCGTTATTTTTCCTTGCTGTTAGCTTCCTTGAAATTAGCGCACATGTTTCCAGCACACAAAAGGGGTAGCAAACGGGACGCTGGTTATTATCGTTCGCTTGGCGCTGTTGCTAAACTGTTTGAGCTTGTTATTATGGAACCGTTGCTCGCGCACTGCAAACCGCCTATTAGTACCAACCAGCACGGATTCATGGTTGGTCGCTCCACTGCCACTAACCTGCTGTGCCTTACTTCCTACAATACTGACAGTATGGCGAAACGCGCCCAAACGGATGTCATTTACACTGACTTGTCTGCAGCCTTCGATAAATTGAACCACCGCATAGCTATTGCCAAACTGGACAGGCTTGGGATCAACGGATGCCTGTTGCAATGGTTTCAATCGTACCTCACTGACCGCCATCTGGCTGTATTCATAGGAGATTGTCAGTCTCACATGTTCAAAGCCCCGTCTGGTATACCGTAGGGAGTCACTTGGGACCGTTGATTTCTTTGATCTACTTCAACAACGTAAATTTGGCTTTCGAAGGACCACGACTATCATACGCAGATGACCTGAAACTCTATCTTCGAGTGCACTCACTCGATGACTGTCGCTTTCTTCAACGTCAGCTGAATGCTTTTGCCACCTGGTGCAATTTGAATCACATGAAAGTCAACCCGGTCAAATGCACGGTTAGCTCGTTTTTGCACAAGAAACAGGCTATTTTATTCAAGTATGTCTTGTTGGGCACCGAAATTGAGCGCGTCAGTTAAGTCAAGGACCTATGAGTAATTCTGGACACCCAACTCACCTTCAAGCAGCATATCTCGTACGCTGTCGGCAAAGCCTCGTGGGTTTTGGGATTCATCTTCCGGATTGCTAAATACTTCACGGACATCTACTGCCTCAAGTAGTTGTATCCTTGTGTAGTTCTATATTAAAATATTGCTCGGTTGCGTGGACTCCTCATAACAACAACGGTGTCGTTAGAGTATAGGCTGTTCAACGACGGTTTTTGAGATTTGCGCAACGTAAACTACCGTGAACGGATCCCTATCGTTTGCCAAGCTACGAAAGCCGTTGCCATCTGATGAACCTGGAGTCCAGACATCTTGCAAATCAACATCAACGTGCAACCCCGAGCCCTGAGGAATAGCTCGATATTGCGATTACCTATACAGCGAAGCAATTACAGTATGTTTGGCGCAATTGACGGTTTCTAAGACTCTTTAATAGAGTTTTCGCCTTGTTTGATTTTGACGTGACTCGCCATAACCTGTTGATTTATACATAACCTGTTTATACATAACCTGTTGATGAATAGAAATAAGTAAATTAATTTTTTAATTTGTAGGCTGCTGCATTGGTGGGCGTTGAGGTTCCTCGCTTCTGCTTGCACGAGCGATTGCTCACAACCGGTAGCTGTCGTATGTGCTTGGTGCCCAGACAACCCGTATAATAGTGTTCAAAAAGTATCGTATATTCCTATATTTTAAGTCAAAATCGCAATTAATTGTGGCCTTTATCGTATTATGTTTAAGTTAAATCGTAAAGAGTGCAAATTTTCGACTTCTTTACGATGTGTCATTTATTCATCGTACTGCGTCACAAACTAAATCGGTTATACATCGCTAACCTTTTTAAATCGAATTTGTTATTACATGTTCAATCGCATACGATATCAAATGAACTCGTTTAAGAAAACAATGGAATTTGCACGTATATGGCCTCCACTTTTGCAGGCATAAGCCATATTTTTGCATTCTATACGATTTGTTTACTTACTTATAGGTTTGTATATCATAAAAACATCTTTCAATATATGTGCATCTGGGTGGAAGTAGAAAAGTCTCCCAAGCCGGTAACCGCTTGCGCCATGCCGGTTATGAAGGGATGGCGTATCAAGACCAATTCGGAAATGACCCGCAAGGTGTGATGGAGTTCTTGCTGATGAATCATCTGTTGGATTGTCCGATTTGCGATTAGGGTAGTGAATGCGACCTGCAGGATCAGGCTATGGCTTTCATGTCGGATCGATCATTACATCCGATTCGCGTCAAAAATTACCGTCATTACGCGTCAAGTGAGAATTACCGGAGTCGATAATTCGGGTACTACTGGACGAGTAAATGATATGCAGATTGGAACATATGTGGAGAAGTTCTTCCTGTCGGAGTTGTCTGGAAATGTGATCGATCTATGCCCGGTCTATCTCTGTCTCTGTCTAACAAGCCGTACAGTTTCGCAGCTCTTCACAGTTAAAAAGAAACATTGAATTTTATGCGTTTTCTAATGCACATAAATGGAATGCTAGAATTGGCAGAAGTTAATGGGATATTTCATGTAAATTAAGGTCAGATAACGCCTGCATCTAGCCTTTTGTATGAAAGATTACAAACATTTTTGTATGTTGTATGGATGATTGCAAACAACTTCGCTGTTTACGCGTCCTTAAGGTTGAAATTAAACGAGAGGAAATTTTACGCGCTTGTTAAAATTAATTATTTTTTTCTGTGTTCCGTTCGAGATCCGCAAAGCGGAATCGATTTATGTGTTAGATGCTGTGAGTACCTTTTACTTACAAATAATGACGTTTTCGGTCTCATCAATTTAATTATTCTAAAAACTAAAGCCATCCTCCTCATAATACTGTACATGAAAGTGAAGATTGTATCTAAAAATCAATTTCAAAATCCATAACCGACACGTTCAGTTATCATTATTAACAATAATGTGTTTCATGAGGCTGTGTAATGAAACTCATATAGTTAGAATATATAAAACATGGCTGGTAATGAAGACAAAAAGCATCGCATTCGCATTCATAAGGTAAAAGTATAAAAATCAGACTCCTTGTGGCTAAATTTTTTAAGGTGATGAATGAAATTCAAGGTTTTTTTCGTAAGTGTATGGTGCAGCAGCAAATTTCTTTAATTATAGTTTTGTAGTTGAGCCTTTTGAATAAAGATTCCTTCATCTAATTCCCGGATATTGCTTTGTAATACACCTTTATCACGTGTTTAGCTAGCCGGTCTGAGTAAAAGCTTTGAAAGCTGTGAGCACACCGAGGCTCTACTTTCTCGTTCGTGTTACCGATGTCGATATTAGCACTGTAGAATTGTCACTGCCGTTGCGTATCCGAAAGTTTTCCAACGTAAATGAATATTGTAACATATATAGAACGAATCTATTTTGGAACACCAGACTACTCAGTTCCATGGTACACGATAGTTCTAAACAAACTAAATTTGAGTACGATAGACTCAAATTTGTCGAAAGTACGGCTACCCAAAAGTAAGTAGAGATAGTTCGTAGTATGGTAAGATGACAAACAGTCAACATCGGCTTGAATCCGATCGATGTTTACTAATTGTCAACGTGTTACTCCTATCCATCTTCACTCACTTTTGGGTAGCCATACTTCCGACGAATTTGAGTTCATCGTACTCAAATTTGGGTTGTTTATAAAAAGCGTGTAGTAAAGTAATTATGCCTCTAACCTTTACTACAATGTTATGGAAATATCAAAAAAAAAATTATGTCGTGGAAAAGTAACAGGCAATAACGGAACAGATGATTAAGGCTGCTGAACAATCGACCCCAAAAACAAAGGCGAAACAAAAGATCAAAAAAGAAGCCCAAAGGTTTTTTTTATTAAATCATTTATTTGTACAGGCTCAATCGAATCACATAATAAAAAGGCTGAATAATCCTGGAAAAATAGGTGTTCGTTAGTTATTGATACGTAGACTTAAAAAAGAAAGGAATTATCGTTAGCCGAGACCTAAATTTTTTGGAACAGTGGGATATTGAGCTTGTCAGGCGAAAACCTTCAACTTTAGGAGGAATAGTGGTAGTGCCGTTTGAACCTGATACATCACTGGAGTTGATACAGGCGACATCGTCGGAAGTGATACCGATGCAAGAGAATAAAATGCAAATGTTGCTGATCTTGACGCAGCACAGTACGACAGCTGGACCGATAATAATCATTCGTTTCGAGGAAGTCCTTTGGATGGGATCGCCGTAGGATGTACCCGTAGTAACAAAGGAGTTGCGTCTGTCTGGTTGATTGAGGAGGCATATGCAACGGGTAGGGGAGAACAGTACAAAATGCACTGGTGGGGTAGAATGACCCACTCAATAAATATGCTCAAATCTTTAAAACTATAGATTTAATGGAGTTATATTTTATCAAATTTTAAATAAAACAGCATAACTCATAATTTGGTTAGCCTACTATATACACCAAATATGATCAAAATTGAAGAAATTGTCCCGACTGTTACTCACATGTAAATAATAGTGTTATTCAAATAAGCTTTTAACAAGCGTTAATATCCATGGTTCATAATAAATCCACTTCACATATATCGCACACAACAAAACATCATGATAGTGTCAAAACTTCACTATAATTCCACGTATTTTCAGAATATTTAGACAAAAGCATGCGAAACTAAAACTGGGGCAAAACGCACTGTGTCGTTATGTATACGTCTAAACGCTAAGAAAAAAATACTCAGTGGAGCGGTTAAAAGTATGAAGCAAATGTTGGGTGTACAAAACTTACTTCTGGTAAAATTCTACTCAAAAGTAAGTAATTTGAACCCAATGGTAGATAAACACATATAAATCCAACGTGCTACCCACATTTAACTGCTCCTTTGGGTACTTTTTTCCAAGCGTGTATATAATGAGGAGTTGGCAACATATCACAACGTTTTGCGCAACGTCTTTATTCTATAGCCATTGGCTGCTTGACAACCAAACAGAGCTAAGAGGACGTGGCGATATGTTGCAACACCTCTAATGAGTAACTTTTTATAGCTGTGTTTTTACTTTTTACAAGCGGTGCATGCTATCCCATTAATGTGCTGCATAATATACCAGTGCACTATGGTACGAATGGATGAATTTCGCGACAAAAATCGATAACTCGAAAACCATTAACTTTTTTTATGAAAATGTTTATATTTTTATATTAATCTATCTCCTTCTTTTAATAAAAAATATATACCACAGACAAACAGACATAACATATCGAACATTTGACACTACAAATCATCGTCACTAACACACCTACGCGTTCTGTTCAGCACACTGTGATGGATGATTAAGCTGAATAGATGGCGGTAGTGTGTTAACGTTAAACGCAAGAAAATCGAGTATACGCGCTATCTGTGGCAATATTACCAACTAAGAAACATTTGAAGTGGATGTTCAATGCGTAATCGATGAAAGAAACTGCAAGTGTTATGTATGTTTGTCTGTGTTAATACATTCACATTTGTTTACTTACATTTATTTACATCATTTTATGTACATTTTTCTAATTATATTTATGTATTTACATATGCAAAGTTTCATTAAATTAAAATATCTACAATTCTGTACAAGCGAAAAAACCCTCTAAATCATATGAATAATAAGTTGAAAATTTTATTATCAGTATAAAAGAACCAACCTAGTCACCACCCAAATCAAAAGATAGATCTTATTTTTTAATTTAAATCTCCAGAACACATCATCTGTCTAAAGTTAATGGTTTTTGAGTTATCGATTTTTGTCGCGAAATTTGTTCATTCGTACCATAGTGCAGTGTTGTGGTGCGTCTTAACCCAATGTAAGGGTGCATATTGAGCGATAAAACGGGCGTTTTACTCTGAAGTCATCTTGGCATCATATTGGAAAAGGTTTAAAATATCATGAAAAACCATCGTTTAGAATTAAAATCACATTTGATCTACAACGAAAACATCGTAATGCACCATACTCAATAACTTATTTCTACATTTCAGCTTCAATTACCTAGAAATTCACGATATTGCTTAAACGGTGCATTTTGTACCATCCTCCCCTACTTTGGCATCTGTTGAACCCAAGCATCTGAAACAAGCATTAACCAGTGGGGAAAAAGCTACACACTTAGAAAATTTTACAGTATTCGGTAATTTTTTACCGAACTTTCAACAGCTGAACGTTCGGTAATCAAATCACTTACCGAACGTTCGGTACTCGAATTTTTCGATGAAATGTCAAAAAATACCGTACAGTTCGGTAACGGGAGATTTGATGAGCTTTCAAAAACTACCGCACAGTTCGGTATTTTTTGTAGTCTGGAACGGAAACGTTTCGATATTTTTTGTTTGTTTGTTAAACACCAACATATTTGGATGTTATGGTTTCATTAAACAATACTGTATTCGTTTTTATTGTTTTATTATCTTATTTATTCATTCTTATTCTTATTCATTCAAATTACGATTTATATTATAATTAATAATAATAGCGGTGCAATCCGGAAACATATTCCCAGCAGTTAAAACATACGAACACCGGGAAAAACCTGTAAACAATTAGAGGAATGAAACGTTAGATGAATTCTTATGGAAAACCTCGATGAGATCCTGCATCTCCAGCTGCTGGTATACCTGCTCCATCACCGTGGATTTTGGGTTTCGGTCACGAGATGAAAACTTTTTAATAAAAAATTTCCAAATCACCTTCTGCAACACAACCAATCACTGGAACCACGAGACTTCACAGAAAATGGCCAACAGTTTGGCATATAATATTACTTTACCGGGCTTCGGTAATTCAGAGTTCGTCTTACATTTTGTTCGGTAATGTGCTTATCGTATTCAGTGATTGTTTATTTTTACCGTATAAATTGTATTTTTTTCTACCGAATACTGTAAATAAAATACAACATAACAGATCGTTCAATAAAGTGTTACAAAATTACGGTAAAATTATAAATGTTCACACTTAGAAAATTTTACAGTATTCGGTAATTTTTTACCGAACTTTCAACAGCTGAACATTCGGTAATCTGTTCGGTAATTAAATCAATTACTGAACGTTCGGTACTCGAATTTTTCGATGAGCTGTCAAAAAATACCGTTCAGTTCGGTAACGGCAGATTTGATGATCTGTCAAAAGCTACTGTACAGTTCGGTAATCTTTGTAGTCTGGTACCGAAACGTTTCGGTATTTTTGTTTGTTTTTATCGTTTGTTGGTGTATATTCGGAAGTTATTGTTTTATTGTTGTTAATTATTTATTTTCTTATTTATTCTTGTTCGGATATATGAACTAAAATATGATAATTAATAATGATACAAATCCGGAAACCTATCCGGAGACATGTTCCCGGCAGTAAAAACATATCAATACCGGAGAAACCTGTAAACAATTACACGACTCGATGAGTCGAGAATCCTGCTCGTACAGCTGCTTGCATACCTGCTCCATCACCGTTAATTTTGGGTTTCCGCCACGAGAAGAAAACTTTTTAATTTAAACTTTCCGAACCACCTTCTGAAACACAACCGATCACTGGAACCACGAGACTTCATAGAAAATGGCCTACAGTTTGACATATAATAATACTTTACCGGGCTCCGGTAATTCAGAGTTATTTTTACGTTTTGTTCGGTAAAGTGCTTACCGTATTCAGGGATTGTTTGTTTTTACCGTATGGATTTTATTTTTTTCTACCGAATACTGTAAATAAAATACAACATAACAGATCGTTCGGTAAAGTGTTACAAAATTACTGTCAAATTATTTATGTTCACCGAAAAATCGGTAATACTTTATGTTTACCGAAATATTTCGTCAATTTTTTTACCGAACAGCAAAATCGAGTTTAAGTGTGTAGAGTACAGATCAGCAATGTTGAGCGAGTCGCATGCAGAGAATGGTGCTTGGGAGCTGGTTGAGTTACATTCTGAATAAAATACCGTTGGTTGTCGCTTGGTCTTCCAATTAAAGCGGAACGCAGCTGATGAGAGGACCAACTATGTGGGACATCTAGTGGTTCAGGGCTATTCACAATAGTTCGTTGAAAATTAAGGTGAAGCCGTCGCTTCCGTTAAAAGCCATACGACTTTTCACGTGCTGCTTACTCTGACTTCTAAGAATAAAATGACAATCAACCACGTCGGTTAGTACTACTAAAATTGATCTTTATTTTCATTGTTTGTCTTATATACTAAATAACAAATCTTAAATGTTTTAGCCCAATGGGCTCTTCAGCTTTGTTTAATGTTTAATGTTTTATGGGTTTTATGTGTTAAGTGTGTTTTGTGTTTAAATTTTTTTTTACAGTTTCAGCCTCGGGGCGTTGTTTGTAAAAATTTGATAACCTACTCAACCACGTCGGCATCGAAACGGCCTATTTAGCTTGAAAAAGATTGGTTTATACGGCAACCGCCAGGATACGAGGGAAAGGCAAGGAGTACTTGGTATATCGTTTTAAAATAAGCATACCCATATTGGGTCGGCGGTGGACATCTGTAAAATTAGTTGACCACAAATAGATTTTTCTCCTTATCAATACGTTATACCTAACGTCGGAGGTAGGGCGCAGTATTGTACATCCCTGTTGCTTTCCAACACACTACCTTCGATATTAGATACATTGAAAAAAAATTGATTTTCGTTCAACTGATTTTCCAGTTTATATCTACTGCGAAATATGATTTTTAACAATCAATACACAGCTGGAATAAAAAAAACTACACAATACATTGCTACGGATTTTTTACGAAGAGACTATTGCTGCTCAATGTATTTTACCTTGCATCGGAAACTGAACTACAAGTAAACGATTTCCCTAACCCTAACAGTATTCTAGAAAGTGTTTAATGGGCTGTCCACTCTCAGAGCTTTTCCGGGTTTTCTAGAAAATTTATGTTTCCAGTTATTGGCCATCCCTGTGCTGGAAGTTTTTCCTAAACACTCTCGGGTGTTATCTTTGGAATCTATCAAGACATTCCAGTTTAGTACCAATAAGCTCAAATATCATATGCAACGTGTTTTTGTTAAAACATGAAATTTTCAAGTTGATATAACTAATGTATGCTTGAATCAACTTCAGTAAAATATGCTGTAAACTATACAATGGTTATGCCAAAAAAAAAATTGTTTGCTAACCGTGCCAGTAAATTCAACCATGATTGTAGGGTATGTGTCCCTTAACTCAGCCTATTATGCAGTGATCGATTTACTATAACTTATAAAGTCATTAAGCTGTAAGCGAGTAAGCGTTTGATAAGCCATTTGGTAGTATGTATCACGAAAAGTTACACAACTCTTCTAATAAAGTCAGAAACATTCGAGGGATATGGATTTAATGTCGGTCTATAAGCACCAAATTGGGTCTATTCTTGGATGCAACTTCGTCCCATTCGATGGATTTATTACTAAATGCAGTCTTTGTACGGTTTTTTTTTTTTAATTTTATGAATTAAGGTATTGCTAGCTGTATTCAATTTACTTAACACAACATTTTACAAAACAGACTAAAGTAAAACTGCCTCGAAACACTTAAGTGATGTTCATATATGATTTATCAGCCATTCAATAATGAAAACATTATATTTCACTATACAATGATTTTGTTCCTTCGGTTTGTATTTACATGAGCCACTTGAATATAAACAACCGCAAATTCATGCATTTCCAATTAAAATTGCACCAATAACAACCTTTTAACTAAGTTATTGATACAACAGGCCATAGTAGGGAACATACAAAAAAATATGTCCCCAACATTGGGTCTACGATTTTCTTGTAAAATCATTGTTATTTTAGCAATGTGAACAGTTTGTTGTTAACATGTAACTATTTTCTGCACATCCAGACTGCATTACTCGCTTTATCGATCCAATTAAGCTAAATTGAGTATCACTTTAAGATCGTGTAGATCATCTGTTCAGCTTAACCAGTGAAGAGTTTGTAAATTAATCAGTGCAAGAAGAGTGTATTAGACACAGATATTATGTTACTACCGGAAGGTTTCCAACACGTCGGCGACGGCCGGGTTGATGTGTACGAGTGCCGACTGCTGCAACTGCGGGTCCAGCAGGGCTTGGCCATCTAGGATATCGAGGAGAGCTGGTTTGCAAAGCAACGAATAATTTATTTCTACCATATTTTGAAAACAATATCTAATATCCTGTTTTATTTTATTTTGTCTATTTTGTATTGTTTTGTTTTTTTTTTTGTTAGCTTGTCTCTTTTCAGTCACATTGGAGCGGTCCATTGCTTTTGACGGATAATACTACATAGCGTATCGTTAACCAAAACGAGCCCTGCTGCTAACCTTTTCCCAACTATCCAACATCCCAGTGATTTCTCGTGGAAGTGCAGCGGATTTCTCGGCTTCCTTCAAAACGAGTATCATGTCAACACGTTCTTTCGGCACGGCCGGCACAATACCGCTTTATAATGGGTAACCTGTTTCTACACATTGAAGGTGTATCTTAGTCCCAAACATCATCTGTTGGTTCTTTATGCAAATACAGCTGATCTGGCAATAACGGAATTGCATCCGAATTACGCGGAAGTGACCTACTATTAGTTGATTAATATTGTCTCAATTGCTTCGGATTACATCGGGCTTCCTAATAGCAACATGATTTTGGTGATTATCGCTAAATTAATGACACATTTGGCATATAGGCCGAATGAAGGAGCTAGGCTAACAATCTACATCCCCTTTCCCTAGTTGAACCAACTCAGTAACAATAGTTGGTTTGAAAATGCGTGGAGTCAGTTAATTTTTTTTCTGAATGAGAATTTCGGTTCCGGGAACGTTTAAAAGAGAATCGATTAAATTTATCAAATCATTTGGGATTAACTAATGCCCGATTTTGATTTATATTTTTATTGTTCCAACAATAAATATGCATAAAAATAATATATCCTGCAGTTTACGTTACCATAGAACAGCACTATTTTATCTGGCCGCATGCACCTCGTTCTGTCAGCTAGTAATTGCGAGGACAGGAGAGCCTCCACTTCTTCAAGCTCTATGATTTTAAGAGCTGAAAAATCATAGCCGTTCGCTAAAAAAACAAAACTTCTTGGTACAGTGATAGAATTATAACAAAAAATATTCACTAATGAAAATTTCAATTGCTGGTACTGTTAACTGGAGTGATTTCAATAATTCAATTATTTCCTCATCCACCACAAACTCAGTAAGAACATCCTCTGAACTTGAAAGCGGATTTAAAACTACCAGGTTGTTTTTTATTTATTGTATAGTTGCTTTAAGCATGCACACTGGTTGGAATTATACCATTTTTGTTTTGATTTAACCCTTCGACAGAAATGATGGCTCTGTTAACTATGAGTATGGTTGATTCAATTCAAAAATTGCTTTGAGCTAAACAGACTTTGTGGTTGAAACAAAAGTATGTTTATTGTCATCTCTTTCCGTGTTATAAAGTGAATAAATGAAAGTTTTTTTTTCTCTTTCCCACGAACAGTTGACAGCTCTTCATAGCAGTTGCGGTATGAAAAAATGTCACCCCCATCTACACTGCCAACACGAGATTACGATGGAATACTATTTGTTAATAATTGTTCATTTATAATTACCTTTGTCTTTCCAAAGACTTATTACCAAATCCGCATGCAGGGCACGGCTGAGCACGGCTCTTCTTCACTTGGATAGATAGACGCTCTCGGTCAGGTTAACAATATAGAAAAGGATTTTGCTCATGGTTATAGTGCCTTTACACGCTTTCGAAGACGGACATGCAAATACCCTATGCTGTTCAAATCTCTGCTAAAAACCAAGACCAACAAATATTCAGAATATTGACGTTGTTGAAGGCTTTAAAAGTTAAAATACAGTGATACCTCGATATAAAGCAACCTCGATATAAAGCAACTTCAATATAACGTAACTCGATATAACGTAATTTTTACCTCGATATAAGACAACTTTTTAAAAAGTGTGAGAATTACAAAAAAAATCAATTTTGAAAAGATATATAGTGTCATTAAATAATTTTAAAATTGTTTGGACATGTTTTCATCTTTTTCTCCTCATTAACCAGTAAAAAAATATTTTTTTTTCAATACAAGTGGAATAATGTTTACCAATAAAACATCACCTTTGCTCTCTTATACTATTTTACTGAAGGTAGCACAAATAATTCTAATTACCAGTTTTTGGATTCAATACTTGGGCGGCAACACACTCGTGTATATAGTGTATTTTAAATATAGTTTCATCTTTATTTCATCATAGGGGCTGTAATCATATTTTTTATTTACAAGACAAACGCCATATCACCAATCGGAAAATATAGTTTAAATATTATTAGAGAGGCTTGAAACTAATTAGAATTCTTTCGTCTCTAATCGGAATTTATCACAGTCCTTGTACTACCAAATCATAGCCGAGTTATTGGGATTTGTCTTGCTAATTCACTATCAAATTCATCCTAAAAAATCTATACAAACATGAATAGTGACAGGATCTTCTTATGCGTGTTTATACTGATTTATCCAACAATTTCAAGATTAACGTAGTCCGGATTGTTTTAGTCGTTGGGTTCTTGAATGTTAGGAATAGACCTTTCTTGTCAAAATTTGTTCCGCACTTTTCATCGAAAATCGATAAAATGAACAACAAAAGTTTCCTTCACCATCCCAGCTCTATGCGCCAGTGCACGCTTTAAAAGTTTTGACTTTTAATGTGAGCCATGTTTTCAAATTTTCTGTGAGAGTGAGCGAAACAGCACCTACATAATTATCCATCCATCCATCCTCAAGGAAAGGGTTACTTTCATGCCATGCAGCAACAAGGATGGCACACTGAAACTTCCATTAATGATAATTGGGAAATCACACAAACCAAGGGCGTTCAAAAACATTAAGGAGCTTCCAGCATACTACAGAGCATCCAAGAACGCTTGGATGACTAAAGCTCTATTCAAAGAATGGTTTTTCGAACAATTTGTCCCGCAAGTCTCTAATTTTCTTGAACGATCTGGATTTCCGATCACCGCCGCTCTTGTATTGGATAATTGCTCAGCGCATTTTAACGCTGATGAGTTGAAACCGAAGATGGGTTGATCTTTATTATTTTTTTGCCACCCAATACAACTGCAGTTATTCAACCCATGGACCAGATGATCAAGACCCAGTAGAGAAACCTAATGATGCGAGAAATTCAAGCTCGAGGAGGGGAGTTCGATGAAACCGTTAAAAAGATCAATGTCAAGGATGCGGTCTTTTGGGTTGCCCAAGCATGGGAGTTAGTTCCCGCAGAAGCAATTCGCAAGTCGTGGAACTTACTCTACAATCCACGTGAAATTGAGGATGAGGATGATCTGCCACTATCTGTAGTTAGAAAGAAACTTATGGATATTACGGAAAGGATTGCATTGTCAGAAGAAATTGACGAGGAAGATGCTGAGTACGCAACGTTGGATGACGATGAAATCGTCACAAGTGTTCTTAATCCTTGTCAATGTGCAAATAAAATGCTAGAGAGCAAAGAACAGATAGTTAGTTTTCTTTATTTTTGTGCTTTTTGAGAACGTATTTTAGCCACAAAGCTAAGTAACAAAAAATATAGTATTGTATACGCACACGTAGGCCGACATTAGGGGCGTTTCCCCTATATTAAGTGGATCGTAAACACTGATCTGTTGTGAAAATACCAGGGTACATACATTGAAGTGTAATGGAATTAGTTAGTTGATAATTCTTTCTGTGGAATTTTGTTTAATTCAGAAAAAAATAATTAAAAAAAAAAATTTCCATGGAAAAGGCTCAATGACTCTGTTAGGTGATCGACAATGAGTTCTGCGCTATTTTTGAGTAAATATAAAACAGATTGATTCATTAATATAAAAAATTTTATTTGCTTCGATATAACGTAACTTCGATATAACGTAACGAAACAAAAAATTAAGTTGCCTTATATCGAGGTATACCTGTAAGTATAAAAGAACGATGTCGTAATCCATCCTTCGCGTAGTCCGTTCGGTATAAGTATCGCCGATAGAATGAATCTGAACACCCTGTTGTGTTTGTGCCTCACCCAGAACGCGATTGGTCGAACACGAACAGCGAATAGAAACAGACCACAAAAGCCATAGCGAAGAAGACAAAGAGGATTTTTTATCGATACGGAAAGCGAGCGAGTCGAGGCGAACGGTTAAAACAAACGCTGGGAAGAGCCGGTAGACACGCTCAATAGTGATTACTCAGATAATGATTAAAGTCTCGTTTATTTTTGTATGTTTCTTTATTTATTATTTATTTATCTTGTTACATCGCCTACTAACGTCATCATTAAGTTTGCTACAAGCGCCTATGCAACTCATTCCTTGACAGTCCGCTTAGACGAAGCCAACATTGAGTTAACTTGCTGGTCGCAGATCCGGTTTACTTGCTGATCAATTTCCAGGGGAAATACCTCAGGAGACTCTGTACCAATTATCTCGACTCGCAATCATATTATTTCACAAATGCTTTATAAATGCATCCACCCTACGACAGCCTGGAGCAAAATAGCATTACAAAGCCATAATAAATTGAACTAATAGAACAATTTTAAGAAACATGGGGAAAACCGACAGAGCACACCATGTAAAACGAATTATGGCATTCACACAAGTAGGGCAAGATTCGTTGCCAAGCATATGATGCTATACTACGGCACAGATTTTTAGCTTAGCCTCACTTAACTGACTGCTCGTATCAATGAATGCTACACTCAGCGAAATAAACTTAAGATATTAGTATGAATTTCATAAATTTATCTTATGAAATATTTTGATGTCGATAAAATAAAAATATGGAGCAAATCAGATTAGAACCTTGAACGTTGAAGTTATGGGTCCAGTGACTTGCCTACTAGTATATATCAACACTTGTAATCAGGGAAGCTTAAAGGCGTACAAGAACAACGACGGGTGAAACAAAATCCATTCAAAAGTCAGCGTTATGAAATTCCTTAACATTTTTCATAAGTTCAACCTTATAAAATTCCTAAGATTATTTGGCTGAGTGTACTCCGTGATTGATCAAAATCAGTGAAATTGCGCAATGAATCAACTGAATGGGGCTGAGAGTAACCGACCATTATATATAACCATTATAATATATAACGAAAGAGTCGTCTGGCATCACTCAAGATCGGTTTACTCTCCTAACGTTTGCCGGATACGCCCGTTCCAGTATCTACAACATCTTGGCACAATTAGACAACAATCAGAGCATCGAAAGAAAGCCCGGTTCCGGACGGCCGACGACCCTGAGCGACAAGAAGCTCCAAAGGATTCTGAAGAGGAAAACCGAAGGAAAAGTGGCTACATCGCTGCGTGCGCTTGGCCGGGAGGTCGGTTCAACCGGCCAAACAGTGGAAAAGTACCTAGCGAACATAAACACACATGTCAGGAAGCGGAATTTGCGTCCACTTGTTTCAAAGCTGCAGGTAATGACGCAGAGGCAGCGGCTAAATAAAATGGTCTACTCGATTTTTCCGGCGACGTGGCGGTGGTGATGTCCGCTTGTGCCTAATGTAATAATCTAGGAACTAGAACACATCGTAGAAAGATTTTTGGAAGTCGCTGATCTCCTCGATCCTGTCCGGCTTTCAACATTCATCGCTACTATACAGTCGTCTTGGTCCAATGGTCGAGGGTTTCGAAGGGTCTTTCAACCAGCTTGCTTAGGTAACTGTAATATAAATCTTGATTCACTCTGTGTGATTCTTTCCCATCGGTTTCTCGATCCTGTCTTTCTCTGCCAGCGTTCATCACAGTCGTCCCGGACCCGATGTTGAAGTGGTGACAGAGACTTCCAACCTGATTTATCTGGAAAGTACCGAATGTTGAATTTCCTCCTCCAATGCTTTCTCGAAGTCTAGCTCAAAAAATAAGTATTATACCGTAAGGTCGCCATCCACCGCTCGACCTCAATTCACCACTCATTTCATCTTAAAATGAATATCTTTTAAATAACGTGTAAGTTATTGTAACAAAAGTTTTTGCCACATGTAAATAGCTTCTATTCGAATAAGTATTCTTTGTGTATCTTTCGTATTATTTTCATAGAAATACTTTTCTTAGAGTGCGCCCCACTAAACGTCATGTTGCCTTTGTTTTTAATATGGAAGATCAAGAGTAGCTTTTGTAAATTTATGTTATATAAGCATAGTTTGTGTAGTTTCTCGATATAAATTATATCAGCGGATAAGAACTAGGTATGTACTATATAAACAAAGTATTTTTTCTTCGAAAATACTATATTTGGTAGCACTAAAATGAAATAAATGATGAGCGGCAAATGGTGCACTATCTGCATCATATGTGTTCATTCACCGCTCATGATGTTTCGTTTGTTTGCAGAATGGATCTAATTCGAAGGAAAAATTGTATACCGAGACCGATTTACAAAATGCCTTGCAAGTTGCTGGACGTGGTGTGTCCATCCGGCAAGCTGCACTGCAATATGGAATACCAGCTGGAACTCTTCGGGACAAACTACGGGAAAAATATCCAATCGGCTCAAAACCCGGAAAAGTGTCCGTGTTGACAGATCAAGAAGAACTAAAAATCGTTGGATGGGTCTATTCCCTCGCTCGAGCAGGATTTCCTGTTTCATTGAAACAGTTTTGGATCAGCATAGGACAGTTCGTAAAACTCAAAAACGGCATCCCAGGGAAAAAATGGGTGAAGCTGTTTTTAAAGCGTCACCCTGGATTATCGATCCGAAAGCCCAGCATCCAAGCACGGTATCGAGCAACTATCACGAGGGAGCAAATTAAAGCGTGGTTTGATGAAGTGCGTACTTATTTGGAGCAGGAAAATCTTGCATACCTGCTCTTCAAAACCCTGTAGATATGATGGACCTTCATGATACTGTTAACCCAAAAATATATGAATTGGAGCCTACGTCAAGTGTCACACAAACTGATATATTTGAGGACGTGTTTTCAGATCTGCGTCAAATGCAGGAATCACTGAAGGTATCGCGAATTAAACAGGCATTTCGTCCTCCTGCTGTAGCCACAAGTCAGACCTTTCTTGCTTACCTTAACGCGAAAGAGCAAGAGAAGCAGGCGATTGAAACCGAAAAAGCTCGGAGAAGAGAAGATAGAGAGCAGAAAAAACAGGAGAAGAAATGAAAAAGAAAGAGAAAAAAATCAATCAAAAATTGAAGGCCGAAAAACCTACATCAAAATATCCTAAAAAAACGCTTTGCGTTGAATTTGCCATTGGGGCTTATGTATAACATTGTATTTCGATAAATAAATTTAACCTTTTAATCATAAATTCAAATTTCATTATTTTTGTATACGCAAAATGGTATAAGCGGTGAATGGATCATTCATGAGCGGTGAATGGGTCATTGCACTTTGGATGAGCGGTAAATGGCGCCATAAAGTGGTAACAATTTTATATATATATTTCAGTATTAACATTTGTTTATTGCATTTCAATATTTTTTCTATAAAAACAATAGTTTTGCTTTGTTCATAAAGTAAATTGCAATAAAAATTTATCTCAAGATCGCCTTTTAAGCGGAGAATCGTTGAGACACTTTGTTAAATCGGCGGTGGATAGCGACCCTACGGTATTAAAAGGTTACTTTGTCTGCCAATAACTCAGAACATACCAAATGATTCGAAATGAAGAAGCTCTTGGCGTAATTCGTGCTGTAATTTCTCCTATACTTTGTCAACGAATTTGTCAGTCCATATTTTCGGTTTTGTTCGAACCGTTATTGAGCATGAGCATGAGCATGATTGACCGCCCAGGTTACTCCGTTATTGCCCGATCAGCTCTTTGGGCCTGTTCATAAATCACGTACTCATTTTTGGAAATCTCAGATCCCAACCCCCTCCCCAACGTAGGCTTTCCTCCATACATATTTTGGAATTTTGTATGGAGCGTAGACTTTTTTCAAACTCCCCCTTCCCCCAAGGTCTACGTGGTTTATGAATAGCCCCTCATTACACAGAGAGCCAATACATCCTCAATGTGTTTTTAGGTGACCACCAGTTTAGGTTTCGGTGACTCACCAGTTTTGAAGTGACCCCAAACTAAGGCAATGCCAGCGCCAGCCATGTCCGAATGCAGGTCAAATAAAGAAAGGGTAGGAATATGTTGACGTGATACTCGCTTTATTGGAAGCCGAAAACTGCAATTCTACGAGAAATCACTGGTATGCTGGAAAACAGGATTGGGTAGCAGCAGGGTTCGTTTTGGTAAACAATAAGTTGAATTCACGCGGCATCTAGTAAAACATTTAAATATTAGTCTCGATTTCTGATTTGAACCGATTTAGAATACAGTAAAGTAAGTAAGGATGCTATTGGGGCCACACACTAAGTGTGATGGTGGTTTATCGTTAGGGAAACAATTTGATTTAGGTTAATGCTTGAAGGCTATTTGGATCGATTTATATCAACAGACAGTTAGCGCTCATCTTCCGAGCCAAGCAGACGCGTTTACGTTGTAGCTAAATCTGGAAGTCGATCTCAAACTTTTTTTTTCTTTTTTTTCGTTTCGCTGCGTTATTGCATCACCAAGCCGTTGTGTGTTCTGCGTACTACGGCTCTACGATGGTACGCCGTGAGAATACATTTCGCATTGATTATGCGGTTCTACCGAAAAACCAGACTATGTGAAGGTGCAACAATTTGTTGGAACAGTTCTGGGGTTGAAACCAGGTGAAGTGCTGAGAATTCAGTGTAGCCGAAGCCTCGGATGTGCATTCGTAAAAGTCGTAGACCTTTCGCTGGCACAAAAAGTGTGTGAAGAACATGATGGTAAAAACGAAGTGCAAGTGGAGGAAGGGAAGAAGATCCCTTTACGAATCACGATGGAGGACGGAGCAGTCGATGTAAAGATGTTCGATCTGTCTGAGGACGTGTCGGACGAAAACATCACCAAATTTTTATCGCCATATGGGGACGTTTTATCCGTGCGTGAACAAATGTGCGGTAACGATGAACATTTTCAGTTCCCGAGTATCTCTACGGGTGTGCGAATCGCAAAAATGATTGTTAAAAAAAACATCGAGTCATGGGTCTGCATAGACGGCGAATCTACGTTCCTGTCATACTATAGCCAACACCAAACTTGCCGTCATTGTCGGGAATTTATTCATATCGGTGCGTCTTGCGTACAGAACAAAAAACTTCTCATACAAAAATCATATACCGATGCCGCGAAACAATCAGTTGCAAAAACAATTGCAAAGCCGGTCGCCAAAACAATACTGTCGAGTCAATCTACAGCGAGCTCGAGATGCCCACCACCAAAGAAGCAGAACAGCAGCAGCAGCAGCAGTTGCCAATGCCGGTCCCTGCAACAAATCCGATCGACACAGAATGCGAATTGAATTTTCCTCCGCTCACTACCGAGATCGTACCGATATCTGGTGTGAAGCAACAAACGAATAGTAGGTCATTGCCCAGTACTACTGGTCAACAACCTTCTTCTAGTGGCAAAATCGATGGCACCGACACAGACAATTCTACAATTTCAACCTTCAGTACGCGAAGAAGAACACGCCGGCAAACCAGGAAACGCAGAGACGGTAGCGAGGACGAGCGGGATCAGGACGTTTAAAATGGATCAGTTCGTCAGTTACAATGTTGCCACTATTAATATAAACACGATCACCAATGAAACAAAACTCAACGCCCTGCGAACTTTTTGTCGAACGATGGAACTCGACATCGTTTTTTACAAGAAGTAGAGAACAAGCAAATTTCCATTCCTGGCTACAATATCGTCACTAACATTGATCAATCTAGAAGAGGAACGGCAATAGCATTGAAAGAATACATTCGTTTCTCTCACGTTGAGAAAAGTTTAGACGGGCGGCTAATTGCTCTCCGCGTCGAAAACACGACTTTGGTCAACATCTATGCACCATCGGGCTCAGCCATGCGCGCCGAACGAGAACGTTTCTTCAATGCAACAATTGCTTTCTATCTCCGCCACAACACCCAGCATTTACTACTTGCTGGTGACTTCAATTGTGTATTGCGATCATGTGACTCGTCGGGTTATAATAATAGCCCCGCACTTCAGTCTACCGTGCAGCAACTGCAACTTACAGATGCCTGGGTAAAACTTAATCCTTCTACCCCAGCGCCTACATACATAACACATAACTCCATATCACGACTCGACCGCATGTACATCAGCAGAGGACTCTGTACGCAACTGCGAAATGCAGCCACACACGTTTGTTCGTTCACGAATCACAAAGCGCTTACCGTTCGAATATGCCTACCCAGCCTCGGCCGTGGACCTGGTCGCGGTTATTGGTCATTACGTCCACAACTTTTGACTGCAGAGAATGTCGACGAGTTCCAGCTAACATGGCAATATGTGACCCGACAGAGACGAAACTCTCCGAACTGGATCACGTGGTGGCTTGTATATGCTAAGCCAAAAATTCATTCGTTTTTTCGTCGGAAATCTCGTGAGGCATACAACGAGTTTCATGCAAAACACCAGCAACTATACGGACAGCTTCAGCAAGCTTATGATGGATACTATCAAAATCCAGCAATGCTAGTGACGATCAATCGAGTGAAGGCAAAAATGCTTTTACATCAACGCAACTTTTCGGAAAATTTCATGCGCATTAATGATACCTTCATTGAAGGTGAAAACATGAGTATTTTCCAGCTGGGAGAAAGACGAAGGAAAAAACGGTAATAACCGAGCTGCGCGGCGAAAACAACGAAATTTTAAACGACTCCGAATCAATTGAAAACCATGTTTTTCAATACTTCAGAGAACTATACTCAGCTACAGCGGAAAACGAGACAGCACAGTACCCATTCCAATGTGAGAGAGTCATACCTGAAAACGACGCATCAAACAATGCATGTATGGCTGAAATAACAACAGCAGAAATATTATCATCTATCCGAACATCGGCTAAGAGAAAAGCTGCAGGCAGCGACGGGATACCCATCGAGTTTTACCAACGTACGTTTGATATCATTCATCGTGAGCTGAATCTTGTTCTCAACGAAGCCATGACAACAGATCTTCCCTCTGATTTCGCTAACGGAATTATCGTGCTGGTACGAAAAAAGGAACGACAAACAACGCACAAGGGTATCGCCCGATTAGTCTTCTAAATTCAGACTATAAAATTCTAACCAGAATACTGAAAGCACGTCTCGAACTTGTCATGAAGACTCACCGCGTGCTGAGCGATGCTCAAAAGTGTTCTAACGAAGGACACTCAATTTTTGAAGCCACTCTTTCTCTGAAAGATCGAATTGCACATCTGATTGCGAGTAAACGAAAGGGGAAACTGATAAGCTACGATCTCGATCACGCTTTCGACCGGGTATCTCACTCCTTTCTACACAGAACAATGCGGCAGCTTGGAATAAATCCAGACTTCGTCGACCTACTATCACGAATTACCGAACAATCATTCTCTCGAATGCTAGTCAATGGGCATCTCTCGCAAAGATTCCACATCGAACGTTCTGTCCGACAGGGAGACCCTTTGTCGATGTTACTTTTCGTCATCTATCTCCATCCTTTCCTGCTACTTCTTGAGCAACAACTGGGTCCCGATCTCGTGGTGGCTTATGCAGATGATATATCTGTTATAGTCACTAATACTCATGTGATTGAGTGCATCAATACACTTTTTGATCGTTTTGAACAAGCTGCAGGCGCTAAACTCAACAGGCTAAAAACCGTGGCAATTGACGTGGGGCTTATCGACGGAAACCCACTGAGCATATCATGGCTGCAAACAGCAGAAAAGGTGAAGATCCTAGGTGTGTTTTTCACCAATTCAATTCGAGCGATGGTCAAAATTAATTGGGACGCTCTAGTAACAAAATTTGCCCAGCTGTTGTGGCTGCACTCGCTGAGATATCTAAATCTTCTTCAAAAAATAACGTTGTTAAACACCTTCATCACCTCAAAAATTTGGTATATGGCATCCATACTTCCACCGTATTGTGTACATACGGCAAAAATAACAGCGACCATGGGTTCATTTTTGTGGCGCGGCTTACCAGCCCGTATCCCCATGGAACAACTAGCCCGCGACAGATCATTAGGTGGAATGAGGCTACAGCTACCGGCCTTGAAATGCAAGGCACTATTAATAAATCGCCACATGCAGGCAAGTGGCTCCCTTCCCTATTATCAATCCCTTCTAAACCAAGCAAATCCTGTCCCCACAGACCTTCCTTGCCTAAAGTTAATTTCCCAACAAATTCCCCTACTTCCACCACATGTTCGTGATCATCCTACCAGTGACCAAATACATAGACTGTTTTTGGAACAAACTGGAATACCTAGAGTCGAGAGAAAATATCCGAGCTTAAACTGGACACGAATCTGGACGAATATCAAAACGAAAAAGCTGTCTTCTCGCCATCGGAGCAATATTTATCTGCTAGTTAATGAGAAGATAGAACACCGAAAACTGATGAGAATCATACATCGAGCCGACGGGGAAAATTGCTTACATTGTAATTCTATAGTAGAAACTATACAACACAAGTTTGCCGATTGCCCTCGTGTTGCACGCGCATGGGTTTTTGTGCAACATGAGATTCTGATGATACTTGGAGGATGGCAAAGACTGTCTTTTGCAGATATATTGCGACCAACTTTAATAAACATAGGACCAACAAAAAGGAGAAAATCTTGAAAATTTTTATATTATACATTAATTATGTTCAAGAGTCAAACGGTAGAATCGATGTTAGTGCACTTGCATTTTATTTAAACTGCGAAAAATGAAAGACATTTGTAAATAAGCTTTTATAGATTCATAAATAAACGTTACATATATTAAAAAAAAATGATACACACGTGGGTTGAAATAATAATACAAACATTTTAGCAAAAAAAAAAAAACTTCACATGATTGCAACAAAGTACACTGCAGCAGCATCTCCCTTCGGATACTCCTTGCTCATATGCCATCATCACTGGCTTCGTTCGTTAGATTTCAATGTGTAGGTTTGCTGCCGTCCAAGCTAACAATTCCATCTCAGCCTCATACATCCTACTTCGCGCGATCGACAAAGCGAGAGTCGCGCTCCGCCTGTGAGCTGAGAAGATCATCATTACCAACCAAGCCAGGAAAGTCGGTCTTCATGTTTCAGTGTCGGGTTGTTGCGTGCACATGTGTTCTGACTTCCTTGGGCTAACTGGTTTTTCATTTGCGCGTGTGTTCACTATTCTGGTAGCGGTTTTTGTGTTGTTTCTGGATTTGTTTTCTATCCCTCGTTGTCGCTGCATTCAAACCCGTTCTAACTTGTTGCTGCGTGGATGCACAAGCAAACGCACTTTTTCGTTTGTACATGTGCATCCATGCACTCATTCGGCGTTTTTTTGCATTCGTCTAATTCTCTCTTTCTACTTTGTCTCTCTTCATTTATTTTCTATATGTTGCAGCACGTTTGCGTGGTTGCGACTCGTCTGTCATTCGCACTATTTTTATTGCCGCTTCGGCTGATTGATGGTGTGAACGCACGTTTCAAATGCTCAGCCCAGCGCCAATGGTGATCGATTGAATTTTACGGCTTTTTAAACTAGACCACGTTTTTCGATTTGGTTCCGGAGACCTTAGTTGCCGTGTTCAGGTACGATATCGGTTTCGGGTTTAATCAAAACTGCCGGCTTATTCGAATTTCGGGCACGTTCTTACTCTGTGTGTGGCGCGGCGAGTTCAAGCAGATCGGCTAGTGAAGAGATAATACAGTTGTGATTGGCCCTTCCGATTCCGAGTTGTAAAGTGAAGGTGAAGTGATGTGATTAAAAATAATTTAGTGCGTGTTTAGAATTTTCGATTTGGTATAGGATCGCTCTGAAAAGTAAACTAGTGTTGTTGTGCCTCATACAAATACCACACCTTTTCACTTATAGGTTGTTGATAAACGTGTGCTACTCAAGTGGAAGGAATAGAAAGCACGTGAAAGTATCGAAGCAGAAAGAAAGAAAAACTTGTTGGCAAGAGAAGATTTTATCCATT
>JASCZW010004480.1:0-50342 GCA_034211315.2 Aedes japonicus
TACGTACAGCTTAGTCAGTCAAAGTAGTCAGGGACAGACAGATTACAGAGTGATATACTGGGTTTCCAGATAAACGTTTATTGCTTGTAACAGACAATTGCATCACAAAATAACGTAAAATTGAGTACATTGCGCTTTTCCAGAATATTAGTGCTTATGCGGTCAGCTTCACTATGTATCACTGACATATCATACATCTGCAAAATCTCTTCAGTACATTGGCAACAATTGTATCGTGAGTCAACTGTTAGTCAGGATTAAACGTTACTCGTTTAGAGCATCGAACGGAAATACGTACTTTAGTGATCAGACCGCTGCTGCAACCGTGAAAGCGTTTATGGGATCCACGTTTTGTCACGGCTGCCCGTTGAGCCTATCCAGCTGTTCAGAGATCCGCGAAGGGACCATACGTACAAATTGCTTAGATGGACAGACGACATATGTATTATTATCATTGCCTCATAGTTATACATTCAGTAGTTCCAGCCATGTCGTCGAAACAAACTGCAGGATTTTGCGCACACAACAAACTAGATATAACCACGTTATTTCGGGAATTGCAAATACAACCGTGTCCGTACAAGAACCTTCAAAGAGAACAAGGAAGGGAGCGGTCCACGAGTGTGTACATCAATTCGTCCAAACATCAATTCGATGTCGCTGTCGCTTAAGTAAGAAAATCATGAAGCGCGCCACAGAGCGTTTACAGCGCAAAGCCTCAAACCGGAATGAAACAAAACATCACTGGTGAAAAAATCCCGCGCCCGAAATTTCATTGACGAGTTCATCAAATCCGGTTGCGCATCGTGACGGATTTATCTGCATACGTCAAACAAATATTCGTTGCCAGTCGAGCCCGAGACTGAAAGAAGAAACTCATTGAAATTTGCAAAGAAGCTCTGAATGCAGGTGATTTCCGTGACGGTTCTCATCACTGAACACAACGGCGCGATTTTGAAGAAGTTAAGAGTGTTTCTGCCATTCATTAAAGACAAAGGATCACTCTGCAATTATTGTCAATACACCGAGTCACCTTGCGCCAAAGATAGAACCTCACCAAATGGAACTTCGTTCCACTAAATTCTGACACATGAAAACGGAACTGCAAACATCCCAAAACTATGTTAGTACCCAAAGGGAGTTGCGTTGTACTTGATGTAAGACAGAGCCTGAGGGGGACATCAAACAAATGTTGTAAATTGCACCATTATTCTTCATTCCCTGAAAATTCTCAAGAAAATCTGGATATCAGTTTATTCTTCATGAGTATATAAGTTATCGAATCACACTTTAATCTTGGCTGAGGTACACTGTTCTTCACTAAAGGCCCGAACTTCTTCTTAATACACACATAAAAGGCTGTACAACGCTTGAATGAAATTCTTTTCTCGCTTCACTATGACTTCCACATTCTGGTTTTCCTGTATGACAACTTAGATGTTAACGAAGGCTCCGTGCTCATTATAATTAACATTGGTTCAGACGCAAATCGAGAAGCCTGGATTGGCACTTCTTCAGCACGAAATTACCATTTCCAGCCCAAATCACTAGAATATCTGGAGGTGGTCATAGTTGTGGCCCGGCCAAAATGAGTATGAACGTTGTGTTTTGAGAACAAAGTCACATTCATCTGATACTATCATTTACAGTTGAGTCACGAAAGGCTTGTCTTCATCACACGAATTTCTCTGCCAAATCATTAACATGAACTTGTTGCTCCTGTTATTTGTTCTGAAAATCGAAGATCTTCGCAGCTGGTTGCCGGATAGAGAAGGTCCGCTTTTTTACTGTCCATGATGCAGCGGTGTGGTCTTCTCGTCATCACGAGTGAAGCTATATGCCATGCAGTTTGGCTGAAACTTATTCTGTTTTCCAGGCTCTGGAGCTGAACTTGAATAAATTGCTGGCCTGCGACGAGGCTTTGGTAGCTGAACATGGGGGACATCATTCTTTCCGATGGACACTGAATGTTCTTCAGAATTTAGTCCTTCAACATCTTCCAATGATTATGCGTGTGCAGCTGCGCACTTGCTGATCTCCATGTTCGAAACTACGAAATATTAATAAATAAAATTCACGCAGTGTAACAATCACTGAGGTCATTTCTCCTGTGTTTTGCTGAAATTCAATTTATGTATGAAATGTTACATTTATTGAGTGATGCAATTTAATTGAGGTACTTTTATTCTTAAGAATGTTATATAGGTAATATGATTTCAGCGCTTCCTTATTTTCTATTGTCAAATTGAATAGGTGCAAGTTTCATGACTCACATGATCTTAGTTACTGTCTGAGATCATATTGCTCATGGAAGCATAAGATAGAAACCTGTGAGAACTACATTTTTCAGGTTAAATAACTACCATTCACATTATTAGTTCTGTTACGTTACCAGACACTTTCTTTATGTAGATTTTATATTTTCGAGACAAGAAACGTAGCATTAACGCTTTGGTACTCTGTAACATGTTTATTTATACTTTGTTACACTCAAATGAATCATCTGTTAGTCTCGCTCATCAATATATATCATTCTGGTTGTTGAGTCCTTCGAGAAGGTACCGATGAGCATGGAGGGCGTTTCCGTACTGTACGGAATCTCGATGGCGGTGTACCACAGAAAGTTCTTAGAATTGATATAGGATTACCGTTTTAATCAACTGTTTCTAATGTATACAAAATCCTCAACAAACAATCAGTTTGTTAAACCAACAATTGTTTGGCGCTTTATTTTATGTCCAGAATTTAACGTGACAGGTTTACTAAATAGAAAACCACTTTATTTGCCGAAAATAATGAAGGAGTGAAAATAAAATCCACACGTTTCCGGTTTTTTTTTTTTTTTAAAATGATAGAGAACAAAAGAATACAGCAGACCGTGCCTTTACTTCAAACCAAAGATAATCAAAATTTAATTTAAACACTTCAATCACTATGACTATCTATATCGCGCGTGAATACTTCAAATTGCGGCAGCAGTGCAGGATTAATGACAAATATTTGAACACTACCTTCTGGTTCCCCACTGAAGATATCACATGCCAACTGGCTGGAGTAAATAAAAAACTCGGCGGAAGACGTCGATGAACAGGAACTATGTCATTATTCCGACTACCTGTTTCACAGCTGTGTTTATCACCTGCTTAGTATCGCTGCTGCGTTATCATTCTCGCTGCCCTAACACGAGCAGAAGGGCGTCACAGCCGCCCAATGTCTCGCTGCCGAGAACAAGGACAATGGATCACGTCATCTCAGCTTCTGCGTAACGTTCACGAGGACATTTGATAGGAACTGACATGAATGAAGTTTAATAGATTGTCGAACTGCGAGATGCTTCGAGTGTGAAACATTATCAACAATGAAATTACCAAACAGTAGTATGGCAACCAAATTTTGCCCATTTTCACCAGCTGTCATCCAGTGGAGGCTGGTGATACATTAAAATCACAGTATCGCTCTGGTTACACTGAATACGTGTAGGACCGCAGGTAGGAATGATGTGGTTTTACCCTCATCATCGTACCACGTAATTGCTGCGATGGAAATAACATCAGAACTGTCTAGCGGTAACACTGTCGCTGTTGGCTGAAGGCTTGATCAGTCCTTTTGATATGACTCATTTTCAGCTGTAATCACTATAGTGTTGTTAATTTGCGTTATTCGCGGAGATTCCACTGTAGCAGCGGGTGTGCTTTGAATACAGCGTTCAAATTATGCGGATATTCAGATCAACACGATGGATAAAGTTTGACGACACCGAGTATACATTTATCTATATTTCCGGGAAGACATTACCTTCAGGTAGTCAACTACGGTGCTTAATACGTACTTGCGTGATGAATTTGGTTCCACTGGCTCCTTGATTGTAATTTCGCAATGTTCGGGAGGAGTTACCTCGATCATAACGCAGCGGGTTACATGTCAAGATATCATTTATTTATAAAACTCATCATCATAGCTGCAGGCCAGTGATGTTTCCAAACACGATATCTATACGGAGTGTCCGGAGATTCCGCTTCACGGAAAACAGTTAGATCCAGCCGACTTAAATTGGATTAAAGAAATCCGCCCAAAACTGCTCGCTCTTCAGTCCCGTCTGCCATCATTTGGGTGGTGAGAGTTGTTTTTGTGAGCGTAATTATTGCATTGTAGTTTTACAATGTGTGTTTTGAACCATTCTTCAACTCCAGTTTTGTTATGTTGTCATCTACGTTAATTTCACTTTGAATTAATACCTGAATATTTCAGTCGCCAGTTGGTCATGTTTGAGGAGGTGGGGAGATTGCCTGTTTTATAACGCGCCAAACGCGGTATTACCCCAGAGATGGTAGTATTTGGATGCAGCGGGTTTTGAAAATTGATGGTTCTGAAGGAAACAACAGGCACTGGGAAAATAAAGGATATTACGCATTCTGACTTTTAGTCTAATACGTAATTGTTGTTCATCAATATTTGAGTGAAATTTCAAAGTTGTTTCATTGATTTCATCAGTTTGGAGGATTTGTATTTTCTAAGATCCATTAATACATCGTTCTGTCTAGAATGATTCATTATGTGCTATTCGTGATTGAGCCTGAGCTGTCCAGATGTGATGACAAATTGAGTAATAACGTATCATTATGCATGTAAGGTGCTCCAGTGTCTCATTCATCTGGGTTTGCTAGCGTGTCTCTTAAAATGCGGTAGTGTTTGGGAGCAAAACACAAACAAGGCCTGGGATTAAAATGGCAGTTTACCTAGGTTACCCGTGAAATTGTTAATTGTTTACATTTATCTGTGATCAATGAGTGCAAGCTAAACCACGGAATGGGAAGTAAAGACAAATAGTGACATCTGCGGTTGTGGCCTGAGTACGTGGGAAATAATTTGATCTATCTAAATTTAAATTTAGACATGTTACACTAAAGCTAAAGGCATAAAGGAATTGCTCTGCAATCATATCTTCAGATATCCGCTTGACTAGAAAAGGAGTTCACAGTTTTATGGCAGCAACGAAGCCATGCAAGGGGGCAAGGAAGGCAGCACACATTCCTTCGAAACAATTTACGCTGCAGTTTATCATTCGAAGTCGATAACTTCACTACCGTCAATTATCGGCGAGACAATCAGAATGCCGCAACAAGCATTACCACTGCTGAACTCTGGCTGTTTCACTGTCATCACATCTCCCATCTTCCTTCCATTATTTGCCCTTCATGAAATAAACGAGGCGTAGTGTGTGTTAGAGACTTTTACATTTCATACTGCGTAAGTAACATTCTTGGCTTTGTCTAACATCATTTCATCCATAGGATCGGTTGTTAATCGAGAATCCATTTATTTATATAATTGATCGTCTTTTTTGTGAATCTCTTTCTTATACAACACTACGCACACCTTCATTACAATGGATTTTTCAGCAAATTGATATGTTTCATTTTTTGCCCACGATCATTGCATGTTTTCTCAGTTGGTATCCATTACGAGAAATGAGTCAAATCATGAAATTGCATTATTTAATCTTGCTTTATTTGGGTATAAAGAAGGTGTTACTACTCAGCAAAGGTACCTTCAGGCAGAGTTTATAAAGGCGAATCGATATATTCTGTTCTCTAGGCAAAATAAATCGTTCAGTAAAGAGTACGCTTATAGTTACCCACTTCGAGTATCAACACGTTGAGGGAAAATCCGATTGCTAACTTTACAGGCCAAAATTCGCGGAAAGGAGTCGCGTACCATGCCGATCTGTCATGCGGATTCACCATTTCAAGGGAAATAATATGCAGGATCGTCTCGGCTCCGTGAAAGATCGCTCATTGCTTAGCGTTAGATTTACGCCCGTAGATTGAAACATCATTACTGATTTACCGATGTAGTGGCGAGATTCATATGCAACGAAGGCACAGAAATCGGTTTCACTTTCAGTTAATCAACAGACATGATGGAAATCCTGGAAATTACGGTTGGGTCATGAGCATTGATCTCTCCTTCTGGGATCGCTGAGGAAATATCATACTAGATCTGGGTTGAATAGCGCTGGCGAACAAAATCAATTAAATTCAGTGTGGATAGATCAGTTAAAATCAGGCCCTAAAATTAATGCAGTACTCTACTTCCATACCCTATTTTGATTAATGTCATGCATCTAAAAGATCGTCATATGTTAAAAAGGATCGGAAAGAGTGATAATTTGAAGAAATAGTCAGTGTTAATGATTGATTTACATTACATTTCAATTGCTTCATTTTATATATTCTCCAGCGAGGAGTAATAACGATTATGATGTTGAAGGAGATGCCCGCTCATCAATCATGAAGGGCTAATCAAGAGCGATCAACATGTAATAGGACTGAATAGATAGATGGCAGTTGATATCCTGCTGCGTGCGGCAGCTCGGAAACATAGCAGATGCCTGAGAAAAACCGAGCTGAAAAAGGGCATGCGCACATGTGGTACTCGAACCAACGACATTTTTGCCTAACATCCCACTGCGGGTAGGTTGAAGCACGGACTAAGTCCGCCACTTCAACAGGCAAAATGTCCGGTTGGAAGACGTCATGTACCACTGTGGCTTGTATAGTTATTCTAGCGATCTCATTGTGTGCACTCTGTTTGACTGATGCGCACATGGGAGAGGAACTCCTCCTTTTTTGGGTTTGTTTTGATTCGCACCGACTGACGATCACTAAAGTTTCAATCAGAGCTCCGTTCTCCCATGTGCGCATCAGTAAACAGAGTGCACACAATAGATCGCTAGAATAACTATACAAGCCACAGTGGTACATGAGCGTCTTCCAACCGGACATTTTTGCCTGTTGAAGTGGCGGACTTAGTCCGTGCTTTAACCTACCCTGCAGTGGGATGTTAGGCAAAAATGTCGTTGGTCTCGAGTACCACTGTACACATGCCCTTTCGCTCAATTTTCCTAAAACATCTGCTATGTTTCCGAGCCTGCCGCACACTAGCGGAACTATCAAAAACTTTCTCTTCATATCTTTCAATTCTAGCCAAAAACATTGTTGTTCACTCTTGGTGCCTCATGGTGATGAGCGAACATCCTCCAACATCATGATTGATTTGATTTTAAGAGAAATTAGAGGGAGTCGGAGCTATATATATATATACATAGAAAATTACGTCGAAAAAAAACAGGTAATTAAGGATTTGATTATGGTGTAGTTGATACAGTGATTTCTTCAACAGAAGCCACGGCGCGTGGTCGCGAATGGGATTTACGGTTGGCGATGATACCGAATTTAGAGGTTGCGTCGCGAAAGCGAGAGCGCAGAATGCTGGTTAGTGATTCGGTAGCAGGAAGCCACTCTGGCACTTCTGCTGCCCGAGATCGCGCAATTAGACACATTGAGTTGGTCAGCAGCTCATGCCATTGAAATGCCTACGACTGGCTGCGGAAACCACAGAAAGCTCCACACCGGTAGGTAATCCGCCTGACTCCCGTGCAAATCGGTGGAACTCACATCCGTTACATACGAAGCCATTCCGGAGCGGTCATCTTCCTGCGTTCTTCCGGGCGTATTCATGAGCGTCAACCGAGCGCCGAAAATTCATCCAGGCATTTGAACTATCTGACAGCTGACTTCTAACGAGCGCCAGGTCGAGCCATCAAATTCCTCCGTCTCGCCGGAATATTTGCCGCGATGTCGGTTGGACACGGTGCTGCGTCTCAAAGCCTTGCGTCATTAAATGCCGGTCTTTCCGATCGGCCAGTGATCCTGACAATGGCAGGGGAGTTAGTCAAACGAGCGAGAATTTGTCATCGAGCGTACAGCCGACTGTTACAGCGGAAAATCGGTCTGAACTGTAAGTACGAATCACTACAAATGGTTCAGTAGGAATCAAGACTGTTTTAGGCACATTGAAAACAGTGACGATTCACGAAGGAAGAATACACTAAAGGAAAGATAGATTTCAAAAGATTTGAAGAAAGAAAAAACTGAAGATTAATATGAAACTGAAAAGAAATTTACGTCAGTACTTGACTCTAAAAGAATTTTAAACTTGACTTTACTTCAAAATCATTTAATACCGTAATAAAACAACGAATAAGTGCGATTGTTTGCATTGGTACCAATATAACTGGAGGTTCAAGTTACGTGACTTTGAAACGATTTGTTTACATTGATTTCCGATATTGCCGAAGCTGACACTAATTAAAAGCGTCACATCTCATAATTGATATTTCAATGGCTTGTCGACCTTTCAACGGGATTATACAGCAAGCTCAAAGGCTCCACGGTTGCTCATTGCTATTACAACAACCGTCGAGGAATCTCTATTCATTTAGTGCCACCAGTTGTTGATTTTACCCTTTCCATGCTCTATTCTGTCACTCACAGTGGGCAGAGAGTTATTTCCAGCCTCTCAAACAGATGCAATTTCCTCCGCTGTGGACATGACGTCATCAACTACCACGAACTTCACGGCATCATGCCTGCTCATGAACAGCTAAGATTTGTGTCACTAGAAGGCAACCAGAGAAAGAGCTGAAGTTTATCCGCAGGACTTGCTGCAAACATCCGAAACTGAGATGTTCCACACCCATCATATGTCAACAGCCAGGAGTTCTGGAGCAAAATGACCAAAGTTGTACCCGATTCGTTATTTCACCACAGAGAAGGAACGAATGCCCATCATCAGTAACTGAGCCAGCCGCTCAGTGGAGCATGAAGGGAATCGCCCCAAAGATTAACGGTTCACGACGACTGACTGTTGCCGACTCTGTCATTTACGGAAGCATCCACGTTGATTCAGACAATTTCGCCGGAAGATTGCTTCGCCGTACCATCACATTACACTCATCAACGTCCGCCAAATCCAGCCATTCCAGGCACGAGTGAACGCCGCTCTCTCCCGAGCCAATGGAGGCCAGAAACTCGTTGATTACGACCCTGCTGCACCTGACTACAGATGAATGGTGAGAAATCCTTCCGCATTCCGGGTCTCATAGCACGTCATCCCTTAGTCACAGGATCAGTCCAATATCTGATTTGATGAAACTTGGTACGTCTTCGTTGAAAAATCTGCTGGCGTTAAATATTTGATTCAAGATAACTTTGAGATGGGTAAAAAAAATTATTTACTTTGAAAAATCGTAGTTCAAAATCATTACATTTGTGAGTTTTATAGTAACTACCAAAATGTACACTTGTTTTTCATAAAAGAAAATCGAAAATAAATACTAAAAATCAACATAAAAACATACTTTAATATTTTCGTAGTCTGGTGCCTGGTGAGGCCTGAGAAAAAATGTCTGGAAAAAACCTAGATGATTTATAATAAAAAGTTTCAGAAATATTTGCATATCTCAAATTTTAGTTACCATTATTATAAATGAAAAATTAATTATACAATATGATTTTGAGATCATTGTGTCAATAATGATTATCATGATATCTGATGCGTCACTGCTGATATCTCGACGACATATCGAGCGGCCTTCTCTGCTTCAATCGATTTAATTGTTTATTTTCCAAGACTATTGAATGCTCACATTACTTCATCGTTCTTTCTTTGAATAGGATGATACAGGCCACTATTTGAAAAGAACAAGATAAATAGCACCGTTGTTTAATATTGCAATCAATATATTTATAATTACGCGAAGTCAGACATCTGATGTCAGAGTCGAGTGGAGCGAATTTGCTAAAGCGATGAAGGTGCCAGAAGACAAGTGCGAAATGGACAGATGATGAAATAGTGCGGAGTCATATAGAAGCAGCATATTGTCGACCCGCTGATCATTTGCCACAGTCTACGGTAGCAGAGGTCGGCTGTAAGCCACACACTACACCCGACCTCTAACATCGTTGGAGCTTGGCAAAATAGTCAGCAGTTCGATTAATATGCTTCTTCTATATGACCCTCCGCATAATTTCATCATCTGTCCATTTCACACTTGTCGCCCCGCAGACATCATATCTCGCTTACTTTCATCGCTTTAGCAAATTCGCTCCCTTCATTCTCTGAGCGGCCCGACCGATACAGCCATGAAACAATTATAAATATATTGATTGCAATATTAAAACAATAGTGCTATTTATCTTGTTCTTTTCAAAATGAGTCTTCTTATCATCCTGATATCAAAAGAAAGAAGACATTAGAGTAATGTGAACGTTATAATATGAAGATCTTGGAAAATTTATCATTTCTGGTGGAAATCTCGATTAACTTAAGAAAGAGCGAATTTTCTGAGGTTTTTTCATTCTATTGAAATAAAATCCGAAAAATATCGAAAACTGGTTTGCGTTCAGGTGATTTATCCATGATTATCATTATTATTTTTAATGATCTCCAAAATCATATTGTATAATTAATTTTCATTTATAATAATGAATAACTAAAATTTGAAATATGCACCAAAGTTCGCTCTTCTGAAAACTTTTTATTATAAGAGCATCCATCTAGAGTTTTTTTCAAAACGTGTCTTTTTTCTCAAATTTTCACAAAACAAATTTGAAAAATATTAAAAATATGTTTTTTTTATATTTGATTTTTAGTATTTATTTTCGATTTTTCTTTATGAAAAAATTTTTTTTCAGTGTACATTTTTTACAAAGCCTTTTAGTTCTCTACAACTCCCCCATATAAAGTTTTTCTCTAAATGTAATGGTTTTTGAACTACGATTTTTCAAGTAAAATGTTGGAAAAAAACATACACCCATCTCAAAAAGTTACTCTTGAATCCAAATAATCTTAACACCAGTGGATTTTTTTTCAACATACCGAAGACGTGTACCAAGTTTCATCAAAATCGAAGATAGTTGAGTTTGGTGACCGACCGATTTGGCGTGGAATCAGTCTATAGTCCCCTGGCAAGTTACCGGATTTGCGGACGTATTTGATAGGGATGACGATGCTATGAGACCAAGAATGCGGAAGGGTGTTCTCACACCATTCCTCATTTAGCAGGTCAAGGAGTGCAGCAGGGTCGATGTCAACGGGGCCTGCTGACTTTCCATTGGCTCGGGAGAGAGCGAAGAACAATTCACTCATTTGGAATGGCTGGTTTATTTCAATTGGTGGGACGTTGTCAGGGATAGTAATGTCCGTGATGGAATTACCTGGCAAGCAGATCTTCCAGCGAAATTGGTCTGGGTATCGATCAAGCGTGGATAGCCCGTAGAAGTATTAAGAAGTCAACAACTGTCGTAGGGTCAGTCGTCGTGAACCCGTTAATCTTTAGGGCGATTCCGTGGTGCTCTCGCTTCCGACTGAGCGTACAAGTAGCGGATTTGGCTGACTGGATGATGTTTCGGCATTCATTTTGCTTCTCCCGGTAAATGCTGGTGGCTTCTTTCTTATCGGAGTGTCTCACTGGCAGTCGTTTTGAGGCTCGGAGGGCTTTTTTCCTGGCTTTGACGGCCTCTTTAGTGTCGGTGGACCACCAATGGAGCACTCTCTTGTCTGGTTTCGGACTGGTCTTGGGGATGTTTGCAGCAGTGGCATCAGTGGTCCCTGCGAAGAAATCACCGTTCGAAGTAAGGTTTTCTTCGCACACCTCGCCGTTTGCGGCCTGGAAGTTATTTCAGTCTGCTTGTTCATAAAGCAAACGTGGTCTGCGTGAAGTTCGTGTGGTTTCATTGCTGTTGTTTTTTAGGATTGAGTGATGATCATGTCCCAGCGGGTCGTCGCGTACTTCCCAGTACATCTGTTTGAGGAGGCTGGAGCTGCTTCTCTGCCCACTGGTGTAGGTGGGTGAGCCGTCGTATAGAAGGGTAAAATCCATTTCTTGGGTGGCTTCGTAAATAGAGATTCCTCGACGGTTGTTGAAATGGCAGCCCCATGCTTAATGGTAACCATTGAAGTCACCCAGGAGTAGATTGCGACCTTTGAGGCTCTTTAATATATCCGTTAATTGGTTTTGAAGGTCGACAAGGATTCCAGCCGGCAGGTATGCGGATATGAGTGTGACAGCAATTGGATATGTCAGCTTCACGGCGAATATCGGGAAATCAGTATCAAACTAAATCGTTTCAAAGTCCACATGAAAGCGGACTCCGATTGCCAAGGACTGGTAGATATTTTGACGGCTCTTGAGTATCCATCTGTATCCTTACTTAATTCGTTGTTTTATTACGGTACATTAAGTGATTTTATTAAAGTCAAGTTTAAAAAAATTCTCTTTAAGGAGTCAAACGACAGCTAAAACTTTGCTACTACTTTTCCAGTTTCATATTAATCTTTGGTTTTTTTCTTTCTTTTAAATCTTTTAACAATCCCCAATCTATCTCCTTAGTGTGTAGGTGTGTGTTTCCTTCGTGAGTCGTCCTGTTGCCTATGGTGAGTTCTTTCCCTACTAAAACAGTCTTGGTTCCCTACTAGTTATTTGTGTAGATGGGTGGTGGTGATGGTGATTCACGTACTTACAGTTCCGTTGCTTGGTTACCTGGTCGACCTCCGTTTCCGTAAGTAGCTGGTCGGCTGGGTTACGCTCGATGACCAAAGATCTCGCTCGTTTGGAATACGAGTACGATAACTCCGACTGCCGTGGCTCCAGGGATCGCACCGGTAGGGTGGGCCGATCGGAAAACCGTAGCGATTGCGATGACGCGCTCTGCAAGAGCTTTTGGGGCACTGAATATACCACGTGGATAGCACCGTGTCCGAACCGTATACCATGTCTGCGGCAAAATGATTCCGGCATTCGGGGTGATAGTTGGAAGGAATTTTGATGCTTCGACGGATTTCAGCGCTCGTTAGAAGTCCAGCGCTCAACGGATTCCAAGGGCTCGAATGGATTTCAGTACTTGGATGAATTTCAGCGCTCGGTTGGATTTCAGCGCTCAAACTAGTTCTACGCCCGGGAAGACGCTAGGAGGAAGGAAGGTGATGACCTTCCGCCGCTCCAGAATGAGCTTCGCGGCTTCGAGGAGTAATGTAAACGGGATGGTACCATACGGAGTTCCACCGATTTGTAGCACGGGAGTCGGGCGGATTACACCGACGTTGGTAGACTTTCCCCTGTGGACCTTCCCACGAATCAGCCAGTCACGTAGAGCGTGTGACGCACATGAGGCTGAGTTTCGTGCCGATGACCAACGCTTTCCGAATGTCCTATAGAGGTACGCAATCTCGAGGCGGTAGGGACACCCAGGGTAACCACGCCTGGCAACCACCAATCCACCGAATCGTTTTCGCTATCGGTCTGCACTCTCGCTTCCTCCGTGATTTTAACCTCTAAATTCCGGTACTCGTAAACCCACAGCCGTAAATCCCAAGTTGTACTGACCACTGCCTCGTGGCTTCTGTTGAGAGAAATCCTTGTAGCATCAACCACACCATAATCTCAAATGCACTGAATTACCTGTTTTTTTTTCTTTTTTTCTCGACGTAGTTTTTCTATATATATATATATATAGCTCCGACTCACTCCTATAATTTCTCTTAAATCAAATCAATCATGATGTTGAAGGAGATGTTCGCTCATCACCATGAGGCACCAAGAGTGAACAACAATGTTTTTGGCTAGAATTGAAAGATATGAAGAGAAAGTTTTGATAGTTCCGCTAGTGTGCGGCAGGCTCGGAAACATAGCAGATGTTTTAGGAAAATTGAGCGAAAAGGGCATGTATATGTGGTACTCGAACCAACGACATGTTTTGCCTAACATCCCACTGCGAAGTAGGTTAAAGCACGGACCTAGTCCGCCACTCTCAACAGGCAGAAATGTCCGGTTGGAAGACGCTCATGTACCACTGTGGCTTGTATGGTTATTCTAGCGACCTTGTGTGCACTCTGTTTACTGATGCGCACATGGGAGAGAACTCTCTCCTTTTTTTTAGGGTTTGTTTTGATTCGCACCGACCGACGATCACTCAAAGTTTTTCTCAGTCGGTGCGAATCAAAACAAACCCAAAAAAAAGGAGGAGTTCCTCTCCCATGTGCGCATCATGTAAACAGAGTGCACACAATAGATCGCTAGAATAACTATACAAGCCACAGTGGTACATGAGCGATCTTCCAACCGGACATATTTTGCCTGTTGAAGTGGCGGACAGTCGTGCTTAACCTACCCCGCAGTGGATGTCAGGCAGGAATGTCGTTGGTTCAGTACCACTGTGCACATGCTGCCAATTTTCCTAAAACATCTGCTATATTTCGAGCCTGCACACTAGCGGAACTATCAAAACTTTCTCTTCATATCTTTCAATTCAGCAATAGCATTGTTGTTCACTCTTGGTCAATGTGACAGCGAACATCTCCTTCAACATCATAATCGTTACTCCTCGCACGGAGAATATATAAAATAACAATTAATGTATGTAAATCAATCATGCTACTAACTGAATTTTCCTTTCTTTCAAAATTATCACTCACTTTCCGATTACTTTTTTTTAACATATGACTGACGATGTTTTTTTATTCAAAATGCATGACATTAATCAAAATAAATTATGGAAAATAGAAATTTACCACATTAATTTTAGGAACTGATTTTTAGCAATCTGGCACCACACTTGAATTTAATTAAATTTTGTTCACTGCACTATTCAACCAAATAGATTTCAAATTATGACTTCTTCACTCAGCGGTCCAAGAGGGAAAGATCAAATAGATCTCCTTGACCAACCATGAAATTTCCAATTCCATCATGTCTGTTGATTCTTTGTTCCCAAAAGTCTTTCCGGTTCTGACTTGCTCTAAATTTCCCGTTTTCGTGTCCTGTGGGCCTCACCAACTCCCCTCCCCCCATCAGTCATCAATCAATAATTATCAAAACAAAATTGAAATGATTCGAGCACTACATCTACAGGCGCATCTAACGCTACTTTTATGAAACGATCGTTTCACAGGCCAGGAGACGATCACCTGCACTATTATTTCTTCCCAGTCACTGAAATAATTAGTCCCACGGCGGCTTAGATCAGCACTAATTTACACCGATTTTCCTTCCGGCAATTATTTAATTTTAACTTGTAGAGTTAAAGTTAGCACCAATCGGGTTTTTCACACTCAACGTGTTGATACTCGAAAGTGGGTAACTTACTATAAGCGTGCACTCTTTACTGAACGGTTATTTTGCCCTAGAAGTAGAATATATCAATTCACTTATATTTATAAACTCGCAACACGAGGAACATACCTTGAGGTAAGTAACTTGCTTCTTTATACACCCAAAATAAAAAAGCAAGATTGTAATGCAATTTCGCTTGATTTTGTTTCATTTCTCGTAATGGATCGTAACTTGGAGAAAACATGCAACATTGATCGTGGGCAAAAAAGTAACATATCAATTTGCTTTGAAAAATCCATTGTGTGAGTGAGGTTGTGCAGTGTATTAGTGTTGTGTATAAGAAGAGATTCACAAAAAAAAAAAACGATCACAATACCGAGGCCGCCTGCGTCATGGATCTCGATTGTAGCCATTCAGCCATTTTAACAAGTTGAAATGATTGGAATAAAAGCCCAAGAGTTACTTCGATTGCCCACGCACTCAGCGAAACAGCAATGAAGCAAAAGTCTCTAACACACACTTGCATAGCCTCGTTTATTTCATAAAGAAGGGCAAACTTGATGAGAGGGAGATGGGAGTGTGATGACGAGTGAAAATAAAAATAGAACACTTGACAGCGGAGTTCTAGCAGTGGCCAATAGCGTTGCGGCATTCTGTGGTATTGTCTCACCGATATTGGAAAGTTGTTGACGGTTGAACAGAGACCCAACGGTTGCTTCGACTTTCGAGGTATTAAGCACACAGCGATAAATTTGTTTCGAGGAATCTGTGTGCTGCCAACCGCTTGCACACACTTGCATGGCTTCGTTTATACCATAAAACGCTTTGTGGATCATGATGGGCAAAATTTCCTTTTCTGAATCATGCGGATATCTGAAGATATGATTGCAAAAACTGCAATTGCTTTTTTTGCTACCTTTTTAACTTTTGGGTGTACTAGCATGTCTAAAATTGTTGTCCAAATTTGGAATAGATCAAATTATTTCCCACGTAAAATATGTGACCACAACCACAAGATGTCACTATTTGTCATTCACACTTCCGTTCCGTGGTTTAACGCACGCATACTATCGTGTCTATCGTCGTGTAAACATTGTCTATTTCCTCACGGGTAACCTAAAATTAAGCTTACCATTTTTAATCCCATTGACAGCTGTTTGGTATGTTTTGCTCCAAAACACACTACCACATTTTAAGAAGACACACTAGCAAACCCCGAGGTGATAAGCTTAATGGTTATTTTCAAAATGTGATTAGACTTACTGGAACACCTTACATGCATAATATTACACGTTATTGCTCAATTGTCCGCTAAATTGGCTTATCTGAGACAAAGCATATTTCAGGCTCAATCATTTTCCCGAATAGCTTTTTATACAATAATGAAGGGATATGTCGTTACAGACAGAACATTCTTGTGATAATGGATAACCAGAAAATATTTAAATCCCCTCCAAATGGCGATTGAACCGATTCAATCCAATAGCTGCTTTTAAGGGGCACTTCCAAAGTGTGATGGTGGCTGGTTGGCACTCCCGCGGTGATTGGGCTAAAAAGTCAAATGCGGTAGCAAATCACTTTAACAGAGTTTTTCCCGGTCACCTGTTGTTTCCTTCAGAACTTCTCCAGGGCACTTTATTAAAACCCACTGCATCAAAGGTAGACTCCCCATCTCGCAGAAGTGTACCGCGTTTGGCGCGTTATAAAAAACGGAGAGCAGTAATCTCACTACCTCATGCAATGCGGGACATGAAATCCGCGCCCCAAAACTCCAAGCCAAGGTCTACCTGTATATTTACCTAAAAAATAACAAAACTCAAACATGACCAACGAGGCTGAAACTATTCGGGTATCCAATTCAAAAAGTAAAGGGTAACGTTCACATTTAAGGTGTGCCTCAACACAAAACTGGGTTGAAGAAATGGTTCAAAGTACACATTGTAAAACTTTACACGAATTACGCTGCAAAAAACTTAACTCGTCTCACCGCCCAAACACAATGATAACGGAAACGGAACGGAAAACGGCAGTTTTGACAGTTTCTGAAAATGACTTCGATATGTCCAATTAGAATCGGCTTGGATCTAGCTTGTTTTCTTTCCGACAAGCAGGAATACTCAGATCGGGCTTTGCCGTTTTCCGTTGCCATTATCATTGTGTTTGGGCCATCACTTTGAGCACCGCATACTATCATTCGATCGATACAATGAGTTTTATAAATAAGCTTCAACTGCCATGTTATGAGCGTAGCATGTTATACCTACTACGTTATGATCGAAATGGCTTTCACTACAGGCGGTAGAGTATTGCAGAAATTACAATCAAAGGAACCAGTGGGTTAAAATTCATCACACAAGTACACGTAGTAGAAAGCACCGTAGTTATTCCTCTGAAGATAATATCTTCCCGAATATAGATAAAAATGTACTCTCAGTTGTCATCAAACTTTATCCATCGTGTTGATCTGAATCCGCATGGAGCAGTACTGTATATTCCAAAAGCACACCTACAGCCACTGCCAGTTAAGATCTCACGAGCCAACGTAAAATTAACAACACTACTCAATTATTAGATTACGAGCTGAAAATGAGTCCCGTGCTATCAAAAGGACTGATCCAACGCCCCAGCAATAACGACAGTGTTTTATAAGGTAGTTCTACAGATGTCTTGTCTCCCATTTAAGTTTTCCATCACCCCCGAACGGCGGAATTCTGCGTGGGCTTACGCGATGATGAAGTTGCAAAAACCATCCGGTTTCCTTTTCCTTTGGTCCTCCCCGTGAAGTATTCAGTCAGGCAGAAAAACTCGTAACCGAAAAACGACAAATGCCTCGAAGATTTGTGATTTGTCTTGTCACCGAACTCTAGTTCCACTGAATCAATGTGGGCAGCAGCTGGTTGAAAATGGGCAAAATTTTGGTTGCCGCCTACTTCAACATTCTGTTCGGTAATTTCATTGTTGATAATGTTCCACAAATGCGATTTTCAGAAACATCTCACCCAGTTCGATGATGTTCGGCTTAACCACAATCTTATTAAACTTCATTCATGTCAGTTCCTATAATCAAATATCACGTTAAACTCGTGAACGTTAACACCCCACCACTGAAGAAGCTGGGAAGGTGGCGGTCCCGGTATCTTGTTCTCGGCGAAGACGGAGACGACGACAAGGACGACGGCTTAACATGACGGCGACACTTTCTGCTTCGTGTTAAAGGATGGCAGCGAAAATGATAACACGGCAACGATACTAAGCAAGTGATAAACACAGCCAACAGTTGAAGCAAATTACATTTAGTCGGAATAATGACATAACAAGCGGCGGTTCCTGTTCATCGTTTTCGACGTCTTCCCGCCGAAGGGCCCTCGAAAACAGAGCAAGGAGTTTTATTTACTCCAACCAGTTGGCGCGCGACGGTGAAGTGGGATCTTCTGAGGAGTCAGCAGGCGTTCAGTGGAAACTGAAGAAGGCAGTGGTTTAAATGAAATTTGTCGGTAATTACTGCACTTTTGCTGCCGCAGATATTTTGAAGCTGTTCACGCTTTGATTATCGATGAATCGTTGGGTGATTGAAGTGTTTAAAATTAAATTTTGATTGTCTCTTTGTTGGTTGGAAATAAAAAAGAGCACAGTTAAAATTGTGTCTGTATTCTTTGTTCTCTCTCATTTTTAAAGGTTTCAAACGTGTGGATTTTATTTCTTCACTCATTCTTTTATTTTCGATATGAATCATTAAAAAATAAAATTAGTTTTCTAGTTTAGTAAAGCCTGTCCACGTTAAATTCTGGACACTAAAATAAAAGCACCAAACAATTGTTTAACATGGTTTAACAAAACTGATTGTTTGTTGAGTTTTGTATACATTAGAAACAGTTGATTAAAATGTTAATCCTGCTTTCTGTAGAATTCTAGAACTTTCTGTGGTACACCTGCCATCGGGTTCCGTACGGTATCCTCGGAAACGCCCGCCGTGACGATTCTCCATCTTTTCATCGGTACCATTTGCTATCTTCTTAGTTTCGAAGAGTTTCCGCTTAACCAGAGCCCAGTACTTCTCTATTGTTGAGGACAGTTTGGTAGATTGATTCGACGCCATTTTACTGAGTGTAACAAGAATATAAACATGTTGTACCACGAAATAAAGTAAAGATTTAAAGCTGTCACGTTAGTAATACGTTTCAGCGATCCGTGAAATAAATAAAAATCTACACTAAAAGAAAAGTGTCTGAGATTTAACGTGAACAGGATTTAATATTAGTTGAATGGTGAGTTGACAACCTGAAAAAGATGTGACCGACATCCGGTTCTCACAGGTTTCTATCTTATGCTTCCATGAGCAATATGATCTCAAAAGACTGTCAACTAAGACATAGTAAGGCTGGTCGATGAAGCTTGCGCAATGTTGTCAATTTGACAATAGAAAAATAAGGAAGTGCGAAGGAAGCTTTTGTAGCTGGAAATCATATTGCATATATAACATTCTTAGAGCATAAAGGGTACCCTCAATTAAATTGCATCACTTTCAATAAGCTTTAACATTTCGCCCTCTGGGTTAATTTCAACAAAATTTTGGGAGAAATGACCTCAGTGGGTATTGTTTACACTGCGTGAGTTTTGTTGTGAAATATTTCGTAGTTTCGAACATGGAATCGAAGGAACAGCAAGTGCGCGAGAACATTTTGCACACGCACCTCGACAACGCACTTCTTTCGCACCGAGTCATTGGAAAGATGTTGAAGGTTCACCAGTTCTGGAGAACATTTAATTGTCCATCGGAAGAAGGTGAGTGGCAAAAAAGTGTTCCGTACTGTTGAAGGATCACAAGCGAGTGGTTGCTGCCTGTCAGACGCAAAAAGCTGAACTGACCGAAAGTTTCTGCAGAAAACCGAAGACAGCTCCGTTTATTCAAAGTTCAGAAAGCTCCAAACCGCAATGGAAAACAGAATAGGACAGCCAAAACACGTGCGCGTAAGCTGTACACACAAATGTTGACGAAACCACACCGCTGCATCATGGACGATGAACACACGTAAAAGCGGACCTTATACAAATATCCGGCAACCAGTATGTGACTGCGAAAGACAAGTTCGATGTTCCAGAATCTCTTAGGAAACAACAAGTTCATGATTAATGATTTGGCAGGGGATTTGTTCGTGTGGTAAACGGAGCAAGCCTTTCGTGACTTCAACTGTAAATGGTCAAGTATGCATGAATGAATGCCTGAAAAAACGACTGTTTCCGTTTCTCAAAACACACAACGTTCCTACATTTTTTTGGCCGAACCTAGCCTCTTGTCACTACTCCAAGGATGTTCTGGAGTGGTACAAGACAAATGGTGTTAATTTCGTGCTGAAGGATCTTAATCCTCCAAACTCTCCAGAGTTGCGGCCAATTGAAAAATATTGGGCTATAATGAAACACGAACTTCGTTAGCATCCTAAAGTTGTCACTACAGAATAGGAAATGTGGAAGTCATAGTTGAAAGCGGAAAAAATGTCGGTTCAAGCGTTGTACAATATCTTATGTGTGGTATTATGAAGAAAGTTCGGGCTTTTGGATTTGGTGAAGAAATACAGTGAAAGAACAATACCTCAACCAAGATTAAAGGGTGTATTCGATAAAAATGGCACACACATATATACTCATGAAAATTAAACTGATTATCAGATTTTCTTGAAATTTTCAGGGAATGAAGAACTACTAATGAGTTTTAATTTACAACATTTGTTTTATTCTATTTCGTCTCCCATCCCGAATGCCCGCACCTTCCTTTTCACTCCACCCATCAAATTTTGTACAACCGATTTTCCCAGTGTTTTTGTTGTTTTTACCCAAATTTTCTTCAATTCTAGCTCTGCTTTTATAGTTTTGGGATGTTTGCGAAGTTCCGTTTTCATAATTGTCCAGAATTTTTCAATTGGACGAAGTTCCGGTGAATTTGGTGGGTTCATATCCTTTGGCACAAAATTGACTCGGTTGGCTCGGTACCACTCCAGGCACTATCAGGCCAAAACAGAGTTGATCCTTTGTGCTTCTTAATGAATGGCAAGAAACGCTTCTTAAGGCACTCTTCCGTGTAAATCGCACCGTTTATTGTTCCGGAAGTGATGAAGGGAGCACTTACTTCACCACATCCGCAAATCGCCTGCCAGATTAGAAACTTCTTTGCAAATTTCAATAGTTTCTTCTTTCGAACATCCTCCGGAACATCAAACTTCGACTTGGCAACGAAATATTCTTGCCCAGGAAGTTGACGGAAGTCGGCCTTGACGTATGTTTCGTCATCCATCACGATGCAACCGGATTTGGTGAGCAGCTTCGTGTAAAGTTTCCGGGCGCGGGTTTTCGCAGTGATGTTTTGTTTTTCATTCCGGTTTGGGGCTTTTTGCACTTTGTAAACATATAACCCAGCACGCTTCATGGTTTTCTGCACAAAACCGACTGACACCTTAGACTTTTTAGCGACATCTCGAATTGACATGTTTGGACGGTTCTAGAATTGATGTACGACTTTCCTGGCCATTTTACTGTCCATTGGACCACTTTTACGACCACTCCCTTCCTTTATTTGGACACTCAGACGCTCTTTGAAGGTTCTTATTACACGAGACACAGTTGTATTTGCAATTCCAAGCCTTTTAGCAATCCACCGGTGGGACGCCCCTGGATTTTGATTGTGAGTGCACAAAATTTTCTCACGGACAATTTCTTGTTTCGACGACATGACTGGAACTACTGAATGTATAACTATGAAACTTGGCAGATGTAAATAATACACTATGGATAAAATCTAATCAAATCTAAAGCAATTTGTACGTATGCAGTTGCTCCCGCTCCTTGGATCTCTGAACGAAAGACTTGGATAGGCTCAACGTTTTGGCTACATCCCTGACCGAAGCATTTGGATCCCACTTAAACGCTTTCACGACACGCTTGTGGTCCTGATCACTAAAAGAACATCCATTCTGTCCGCATTTCTCCTTCCGTTCGATGCTCTAAGTTTTCTAGTAACGTTTAATCACACGACTAACAGTTGACTGCACGATTACAAATTGTTTGCCAATGTACTGATGAAAGAGATTTTGCAGATGCTAGCGCAAATTCAATTCGCTATGTTGCATATCGGGTGATGCATTTTTTTGCCAATTTTTGGAAAACTGACAGCGATAAAAAAACATAAAAAAAACTCTTAACAGCTTTTACCTAATATTCTAGAAAAAATATACAATGTATAATTTTATACGTTATTTTTGTGATGCAATTTGATGCGGGACACCCTCTAAAATACACCCAAGAAAAACTAATAAACGTTTAATATAAAACCAATATATCACTCTGCTTGAATCGCTCTGTCTGTCTGTCTTATTGACTACTGACTTGGCTATTGATACCCCTCTCTTCTCTGGATAGGAGGGCTGAAATTGCTGCATAACTCGATAACTAATCAAACAAATAGAACCAAATTTGGCATGTGGGAAGTTTGGAGTGCAAAAAATATTTCTATGTTGGTTCGAGATCTCTCCGGCTTCTAAAAGAGGGGGTTCTCATACATATGAAACACAAATTTCTGCATTACTAGAGAGATAACCAAGCAAAAAGAACATAATTTAGCATGTGGAGGTTTTTGAAGGCAAGAAATATTTCTATGGTGGTTTAAGACCACTCTTTTCTCTGGAAGGAGGAGGGGAGGGGGCTTTCGGACAAATGAAATAGAACTTTCAGAATAACTCAAGACCTAATCAAGCAAATGGAACTAAATTTGGTATGTGGAAAGTTTTGAAGGCAATGATTGTACGGTGGTTTGAGGTATCTTCCCCCTCTGGAAAGGGGGCTCTCATTGAACTGAAACACAAATGTCAACCAAAAATGAGAATTATCCAGGCTAATAAAACACAAAACGTGTATATCTTGGTAAGTAGCATGTTGTGATAGATGTTTGAACCCCTGCTGAGTTAAGAAAAAAAAACTCATTCCGAATAGCAAACACAAACGTGCTATTGACTGTTCATTCATTGAGTTGCAAGCGTAGCAGCGCTCACACCGGGTTCAGCTAGTTATCCATGTACATTTCTCCATCTAAATGTGCATCGATTATTTTTCCAAAATCGTCCAATCCTATTCATTCACAGTTTACTGTGCACAGAAGTTTACAACTGTTCAGTTTATGTTGCTTCTGTTACGAGTCTCTTTAGAATTCTGTTGAAGGCATTCAATTTGAGACATATATTATGTATTCTTCGATTTTGGTAAATTATTAGTTTCAATCAAATAATATGTCTTAAATTTTCATAATATATTTCATCGCAATTAGTTTACTTTGCAATTCTTGTTATGGATTGAAAATGTTTAATTTTTACTGCAAAGTCCTCATTTATTCTTCACCGACGATCTATAAAGTAACCTCCATATCTACATTGAATCTGACGTGCTGGCTCTCGTAGATATATGGTGTGAGATGAATTGCGTGAATTCAGGGAAATCTACGTTTGTTACGTTTGCAGTAAAAGTTTCTCTAATGTATTTCAACTACAGCATTCCCCCCATATTAGAGGGTGTATTCGATAAAAATGGCACACACATATATACTCATCAAAATTAAACTGATTATCGGATTTTCTTGAAATTTTCAGGGAATGAAAAACTACTGATGAGTTTTGATTTACAACATTTGGTTTATTCAATTTCGTCTCCCATCCCGAATGCCCGCACCTTCCTTTTCACTCCACCCATCAAATTTTGTACAACCGATTTTCCCAGTGTTTTTGTTGTTTTTACCCAAATTTTCTTCAATTCTAGCTCTGTTTTTATAATTTTGGGATGTTTGCGAAGTTCTGTTTTCATAATTGCCCAGAATTTTTCAATTGGACGAAGTTCCGGTGAATTTGGTGGGTTCATATCCTTTGGCACAAAATTGACTCGGTTGGCTCGGTACCACTCCAATACGTTTTGAGCGTAGTGGCAGGATGCTAGTTCAGGCCAAAACAGAGTTGATCCTTTGTGCTTCTTAATGAATGGCAAGAGACGCTTCTTAAGGCACTCTTCCGTGTAAATCGCACCGGTCATTGTTCCGGAAGTGATGAAGGGAGCACTTATTTCACCACATCCGCAAATCGCCTGCCAGATTAGAAACTTTTTTGCAAATTTCGATAGTTTCTTCTTTCGAACATCCTCCGGAACATCGAACTTCGACTTGGCAACAAAATATTCTTGCCCAGGAAGTTGACGAAAGTCGGCCTTGACGTATGTTTCGTCATCCATCACGAAGCGAACGGGATTTGGTGAGCAGCTTCGTGTAAAGTTTCCGGGCGCGGGTTTTCGCAGTGATGTTTTGTTTTCATTCCGGTTTGGGGCTTTTTGCACTTTGTAAACATGTAACCCAGCACGCTTCATGGTTTTCTGCACAAAACCGACTGACACCTTAGACTTTTTAGCGACATCTCGAATTTACATGTTTGGACGGTTCTTGAATTGTTGTACGACTTTCCTGGCCATTTTACTGTCCATTGGACCACTTTTACGACCACTCCCTTCCTTCCTTTGGACACTCAGACGCTGCTTGAAGGTTCTTATTACACGAGACACAGTTGTATTTGCAATTCCAGACTTTTAGCAATCCACCGGTGGGACGCCCCTGGATTTTGATTGTGAGTGCACAAAATTTTCTCACGGACAATTTCTTGTTTCGACGACATGACTGGAACTACTGAATGTATAACTATGAAACTTGGCAGATGTAAATAATACACTATGGATAAAATCTAATCAAATCTAAAGCAATTTGTACGTATGCAGTTGCTCCCGCTCCTTGGATCTCTGAACGAAAGACTTGGATAGGCTCAACGTTTTGGCTACATCCCTGACCGAAGCATTTGGATCCCACTTAAACGCTTTCACGACACGCTTGTGGTCCTGATCACTAAAAGAACATCCATTCTGTCCGCATTTCTCCTTCCGTTCGATGCTCTAAGTTTTCTAGTAACGTTTAATCACACGACTAACAGTTGACTGCACGATTACAAATTGTTTGCCAATGTACTGATGAAAGAGATTTTGCAGATGCTATCGCAAATTCAATTCGCTATGTTGCATATCGGGTGATGCATTTTTTTGCCAATTTTTGGAAAACTGACTGCGATAAAAAAACATAAAAAAAACTCTTAACAGCTTTTACCTAATATTCTAGAAAAAATATACAATGTATAATTTTTTACGTTATTTTTGTGATGCAATTTGATGCGGGACACCCTCTAAAATACACCCAAGAAAAACTAATAAACGTTTAATATAAAACCAATATATCACTCTGCTTGAATCGCTCTGTCTGTCTGTCTTATTGACTACTGACTTGGCTATTGATACCCCTCTCTTCTCTGGATTGGAGGGCTGAATCACAAATTGCTGCATAACTCAATAACTAATCAAACAAATAGAACCAAATTTGGCATGTGAGAAGTTTGGAGTGCAAAAAATATTTCTATGGTGGTTCGACATCGCTCCGGCTTCTAAAAGAGGGGGTTCTCATACATATGAAACACAAATTTCTGCATTACTAGAGAGATAACCAAGCAAAAAGAACATAATTTAGCATGAGGAGGTTTTTGAAGGCAAGAAATATTTCTATGGTGGTTTAAGACCACTCTTTTCTCTGTAAGGAGGAGGGGGGTGGGGGGGGCTTTCATACAAATGAAATAGAACTTTCAGAATAACTCAAGACCTAATCAAGCAAATGGAACTAAATTTGGCATGTGGAAAGTTTTGAAGGCAATGATTGTACGGTGGTTTGAGGTATCTTCCCCCTCTGGAAAGGGGGCTCTCATTGAAATGAAACACAAATGTCAACCAAAAATTAAAATTATCCAGGCTTATAAAACACAAAACGTGTATATCTTGGTAAGTAGCATGTTGTGATAGAAGTTTGAACCCCTGCTTAGTTAAGAAAAAAAAAACTCATTCCGAATAGCAAACACAAACGTGCTATTGACTGTTCATTCATTGAGTTGCAAGCGTAGCAGCGCTCACACCGGGTTCAGCTAGTTATCCATGTACATTTCTCCATCTAAATATGCATCGATTATTTTTCCAAAATCGTCCAAAACTATTCATTCACAGTTTACTGTGTACAGAAGTTTACAACTGTGCAGTTTATTTTGCTTCTGTTACGGTTCTCTTTAAAATTCTGTTGAAGGCATTCAATTTGAGACATATATTATGTATTTTTCGATTTTGGTAAATTATTAATTTTAATCAAATAATATGTCTTAAATTGTCATAATATATTTCATCGCAATTAGTTTACTTTGCATTTTTTGTTGAAAAATGTTTAATTTTGACTGCAAATCCATATCTACATTGAATCTGACGTACTGGCTCTCGTAGGTATATGGTGTGAGAGATGAATTGCGTGAATCCAGGGAAATCTTTGTTTGTTACCTTTGCAGGAAAGGTTTTGTCTGGTCTATTTCAACTACAGCATTCCCCCTATATTATACGCCTTGTACGGACCGCGTTAATGTAAACCCATAGCATTGGGAATTTCTCTTAATTCCAGTATGGAATCCCTTATGCATTTGGACAAATAGAAAGTTACTGCCATCAGATAAATTGATCCGTCGATCAAGACTTTCCGGTGACAGGCAGTGCAAAACTATCTCACTATGCGGCATTAATGAGCTTAGGGCCTGTTCATAAACCACGTAGACTAATTTTTGAAAATCTGAGACCCTACCAACACCCCCTCTTAGACTTATCTCCATACAATTTTTTGAATTTTTGTATGGACCGTAGACTTTGGTCACACCCTCCCCCAGAAAAGTTCACGTGGTTTATGACTAGCCCCTTATGAACTTCCTGTATGGTCAACTAGCAAGTTGATGTTTTTGACAAAGCTGCTCGAGCGATCTTGGCCTTTCGGATGGTAGATCATTTAGTGAACCTGCATATAAACTGTAAGGGGGTCCTCCCTTAGCTCAGACGGTAGGGACGTGGCTACAAAGCAACAAAATGCTGGAGGTGGCTGAATTTAATTTCCGGTGTGGTCTAGGAAGTGAAGGAAAATTGCTCGACTCCCTGGGCATAGGGCATGATTGTGTACCTGCAATATTTTCTAATGTTTGTTTTATTCAATTTCAATTCCATATACAAATGCACGAACCTTCTTCTTTACACTACTCATAAGGTCCTGTATAACATTTCAACCAACTTTTTTTGTTTGTGGCAATCCTTTTGTTCTTCATATCTTCCCCCGAATTAACTTGCTTGGGATGCTTCCGAAGTGCCTGCTTCATGATGGCCCAGTACTTTCCATTTGGTCCGGTGCGTTTGGGGGCTGAGATGCTTTGGCACGAAATTGACTTCCTTAGCCTTGTACCACTCCAAAACCTCTTTTGAGTAATGGCACGAGGCTAAATCCAACCAGAAAATCGTTGGACCATCGTGTGACCTCAGAAAAGGTAGTAAACGCTTTTGGAGGCATTCCTTTAGGTACACCTGCTCATTGACTGTTCCAGTGGTCACGAATGGGGTGCTCCGCTTTCCACACGAGCAAATTGTTTGCCAAATCATATTTTGTTTGGCACACTTTGACATCTTCTGCTTTCTTACGTCCTCAGGAACATCGAAATAATGATGAGCAGTGAAAACTGGAGCCCGGAAGCTGCCGGAAATCTGCTTTACATACGTCTCATCATCAATAACGAGGCAATGTGGTTTCGTCAACATCTGGGTGTAGAGCTTCCGTGCACGTGTTTTACCTAGATTCAGTTTCTTCGCCACATCTCGAACTGAACTGTTGGGATTCCTATTGAAAGCTTGAACTACTCGCTTGTGATCCATAACATTATACGGAGATGCATTGTTGCCACTTTTTTCCGATCGGTGGTGAAACGTTCGTGGTACCGATTTAAAACACGAGACACCGTAAAATGTACCATTCCAAGCTTCCTGCTGTTGATACGATGAGAAACATCCGGATTTTCGAGGTATGTACGTGCGCAAAATTTCTTTGCGCCGCTGCTGTTCTTCCGACTCCATCTTCGCAACGACTGCACATCTGCTAGTAAATCTTACACAGCATGAACAACTACACATTGAACTAATTCCACCTAAAATATCAATAGAAAATACCCATTGGGTAAACAGGCATGGTGAAGGCAATGGTGAAATTTGATTCCGTTTTACTTTTAGTTTACGCATTCACTGATCATCCTGACAGTATACAGCAAGCACGATGTACTCAGCTTCGGTACTACTCAGCGTCACACAAATCTGGTTCATTGCATATTCATTTACTTGTTCCAAGCTATGGTAGTGCGGTGAGTATAGTGAATCGATCATAATTATGATCTCGAACAGCGACCCACCACACCCGCTGAATTGAAGCAGCTTTAGGGGCTTATTACGAACCTCACTCTCCCCGTGACACCCTTATTGGGGACAGTGACTACCATTTGATTTACACGTGAATTATTTCACCGTGATTCGTTTTCACTCGTAAAAAGCCCCTTAATTTATTGTATCTGTTCTCATACGATCACTCGCGCCACCAAATAATGGATACCGAAATAAAAGATAATGCGAATGCAATTTGAACAACATACAAATCTGTTTTCAACATAGCATCGCTACCATGGTGACACGGCAAATATGATGAAATAATGAGATTACTAGAGATTACTATCAATCTATTAGTACCTATTACCTTCGATAACATCGTTGATCCACATCATCTGAATTTCCGTAGAACTGATTTTGCTGCTATGAGCCAATCTTTGTCTCAAGTTAATTGGCATTAATTTGACTCTCATGCTCCACTATCGATGATGCGGTTGATTTTTCTGACGATTTAGTGCAGTGGTGCTCAGGTAGATGCTTGCAGCGGGCCAAAATGAAATTTTGCGCCAATGCCACGGGCCGCAATGAGTTATTTTTAATGGCTTAAAATAATTAATAAAAAACAGCTTATTTTGAGGACACGTTACTAGTAGATGTACCTGAAATGTAAAGCAATGCTCTTTCTTCTAAAAAAAAAAAATACAAACAACAATATGTAGATTTATATCACATTCAATTTATTTGAAAATCAATAAAAAAAACTTTTCGCATTTTAATACATAATTCACTTACACTTTTCTTGAGCAAGCTTATCGAGCTCAGCCTTCATGCTAGAGGTCGAAATACGCAATGAATTGTCCAAATGTTCATCATTTATCTTATTTCTTGCTTTTGACTTTACTTGCTTCATCACGGAAAACAGTTGTTCACAAATGTATGTGGATCCAAACAAAGAAGCTATGAAAAGAGCATGATTTCGCAGCTCTGGGAAGCGGAACAAATTTGGCATAGAACTCCAACAAATCATGTCGATCAAATTTTTCTCGCAACTCAATTAGTTCCATTTGGATATTATCTGGGGCTTGTTCAGCATCAACACTGAATGGAGAAGAAAGAAGTTTTAGAATTTTGTCATGCGCTTTGAAATCTCCAAATCTACGAGAAAAATCATTTTTCATTGTTTGGAGTGCGTCAACGTATTTTTTAGTCAACGTCACATTGCATTTTCCGAGAGTAGGGAAATGGGCAAAATTTAGAATTTTCATCTGTTTCTCCCACAACACGAGTTTGTTTTCAAATGTACTGATTTAATTAAACATGCTGTGCACCAATTTGCCTTTACCCTGGAGATTTAAATTCAAATCGTTCAGGTGCGTTGTAATGTCAGTCAGGAAAGCCAGATCTGTCACCCACTCCGCATTATCGAAAAACTTCACTGATTTACCTTTGCTCTCCATGAATTCGACGATTTCTTTCCGAAGATCAAATATGCGTCGCAGCACCTTTCTCCTGCTCAGCCAACGTACCTCAGTATAATATGGTACGTCACCATGTTCTGCATCCGTGTCTACTAGAAGAGCCTGAAATTCTCGATGGTTCAATGCGTGCGATCGGATGTAATTAACTATTTTGATGACATCTTTCATGACATCTTTGAATCCCACGCTTTTGGCGCAGAGGTTCTCCTGGTGCACGATGCAATGGTACTGGGAGAATTGCTCTGACACTTCTGGTAATTTTCGAAGATGGGCAATTGCACCTTCATGTTTTCCTATGAATAAACATTTTTTTTTTCAGTAATAAAATGATTAAGCACAGAGAACAGACAAACAAGCTTAAACATAATTCATAAATAAATAAATAAATTTTAACATACATAAATGTATGAAGAAAAATACCTAGAATTTAACACCATCCTTGGTACTAAATTTTCCAAGGCCGTAAATCTGATAAAGCTGAATATTTTGCATCAATTTGTATGCAACCCTTCAAGTGAGAAGTAAATAAACTTACGGCCTGATGCCAGAGCCAAAAACATCAAATGTCCATAATAAATGTGATAATGCCAGTACTGTCAAAAGGCGACGCTCAAAATAGCACAACATTTTAGGCAAGAATTTTAAGGAGCTTGCACGTCTTTACACTGCGGTATACCGCTTGAATAATTTAAATAAGATGGAAAACAAAATACATACCACACATAGCGGGAGCTCCATCGGTAACAACTCCGGACATTTTCTTCAGCGGTAGATCAAACTTTTCTAGAACAGCGCAAAGAGCATTAAAGATATCAATGCCCTTCGTCGATCCTTTCATGGGGAAAAGGCTTGCCAATTCCTCAGTCACCTCAAATTTCTTAGATATGCCGCGGATAAAAACTGCCAATTGAGCTGTGTCAGATATATCCGTGCTCTCATTCAGCGCCACTGAATAAAATTCAAAGCTGGCAACTTTTTCCTTCAAACTCAACACAAGATTTTCAGAAATGTCTTCAACCAGCCTGGTGATGGTCGCCCGCGACAAACTCACTTGCGCAAAGATGCGACTTTTTTCGGGACAAATCATTTGAACCACAGCTTCCATACATTCCTTAACAAACTCGCCATCAGAAAATGGCTTCGAATGGGAAGCGAGTTTTTCTGCGATAATGAGACTTGCCTTTGGAAAACTCGTTTTCTTGCTTTCTTCTCACAAAAAAGTTTTGCTGGCTACTCAAATTTCCCCTGAACTCAGCAAATTTTTCAGCCCGCGCCACACCGACATATTTATCCATTTTTAACGCATGTTTCGACTCGTAGTGACGCTTCACATTAAATTCCTTCATAACTGCAACAGCTTCGTTGCAAATCATACACACCGGTTTTTGATTAATGCACGTAAAGAATAACATTTCAGACCACTTCTCCTGGAAAACACGTCCTTCATCAGCCACTTTCCGTTTTTTGCTAGTGCTGGCTTCCATTTTCACTGAATAGTTGCTCGAAACTTCTCAGAACTACGCACGCGACTACAGAACGGAACCAATTGACAACAGACACTGAATGGTGAAAGTGAATGAACCTGTGGTTGCGGGAGCGAAAATATGACTGCATTCTCTTTTTCTTTCTATCCCGCCTTTTTGGTCATTTATCATCTGTGTAACAAGCACGGTAAAAATTGTTCACATAAAACTATGAGAATCACATTTATTGCACAGTAAGAAATGTAACTCAAATCGAACAGCAAATAGCTACATATTCAATGAAGTTCTCATATTTCTCAAATGCTATCGCGGGCCGCATTTGCCACCTCGGCGGGCCGCATGCGGCCCGTGGGCCGCAGGATGAGCACCACTGATTTAGTGTCTCGGGCTATATCAGATTTTGTTCCGCTGAGGAGATCTGCTCGTAAACCTCCTTGGTCTAATGCTCATTTACAGTACCTGAAACGTGTGAGATCGAAGGCTCTTCGTAAGTGCAAAACTGCAAAACTCGATATCAATTCACCAAGCGAATTTTCTCGACAGCTAGTACCCATTACCGAATGTACATTCGTCTTCTTTACACGAATGATTCAAAACGAATCCAATCTAACCTTCGGCGCAACCCAAAGTTGTTCTGGTCATTTGTGAACACAAAAGGAATGATAATGGGCTACCGGTTGAAATTCATCTTGGCGACAGAATCGCCAGCACACCAGTGGACAAATGTGATCTCCTTTCTGAGCACTTCAAAAGTGTATTCAATAACACTAAATATGCATTGGAGCAAGTCAGCGAAGCACTCAGAGATACTCCCAGAGACGCGTTCAACTTCAATATTCCTGCGATTACGTTGGACCTCGTTGAAGCCGCAATCCGGAAGCTGAAACTCTCAAACGTGGCAGGACCCAACGGAATTTCTTCATGTGTACTAAAGAGTTACTCTGCAGTGATTACAATTCCTCTTTGGAAGCTTTTTGATATCTCGTTGCGCCAGGGAAAATTTCGAACACTTTCGAAATCTTCGTTCATGTTCCCGATTTTTAAGAAAAGAGATTAACAAACTGCCGAAAATTATCGAGGAATCACATCGCTCTGTGCCTGCTCAAGTTGCAGACACTACATCTCTCCTGAACAACATGGATTTCACCCCCAGATTTCAACCAACCTTGCACCTTTCGTTTCCTCCGGAATATGGAAACTGGATCTCAAGTCGACGTTGTTTACACGGATCTCAAGGCTGCTTTTGACCGGGTCGACCATGTTATACTTTTGGCAAAGTAAGACAAACTTGGTGTGTCAAATAACTTAGTTTGTTGCAAGGTTGCAGCTTATCATTTTTGACTTATCCATATTCATTTGCCGATAGCTCTTCTCAGAAGCTCAATTTCAAAATATAATGTTTGATGAATTTATGGTGCTTGAGTAGACCTACAACTTAGTCTAACAATACATAGCTCTATCTCTTATATCTGAGGTATATTCGCAGTGATCTTCGCGATGATATTCGCGGTGAAGATCACGCGATTATCATCGTGAAGATCACTGTGAATATACGCTCTCATGTCGAAGATATAGGAGTTAGAGCAATGTACTGTTAGACAAAGTTGTAGGTCTACTCATGCACTACAAGTTCATCATACATCATATTATCAAATCGACCGTCTGAAAGGAGATATTGGCAAATGAATATACCTGAGTCAAAAATGATAAGCCACAACCCTGGTTTGTTGGTTTAAATCTTATCTAACGGACAGGATACTCTCTGGGAAGATCGGCTCAGTTCAATTGAGCTACTTTACTAATATGTCGGGCGTACCTCAATGCAGCAACTTCGGACCACTGCTGTTTTCAATTTTCATCAACGAGGTAGAACTGATACATCCATCCAACATCAGGTCGTCCTATGCAGACGATGTGCAAATTTATGCAGTTATGCGATGCTTTGCTGATTGCTTACGACTACAGCACTTGCTCAGTAGCTTTGAAGAGTAGTGTTCTAGGAATTTACTCACTCTGAGTGTTAGCAAATGCTTCATTATCATATGCCATCGAAAATTGAACCCAATTGCATTTGATAACACGATAATCAATCAACCTCTGCAGAAAGTTGATACTGTTCGTGACCTTGGAATCACGCTTGACTCCGGTTTGACATATAGACAATACTACACAATACAGACAGCTCGGTTTCATGTTTAAGATCTCCGACGAGTTTCGTGATCCCACCTGTCTGAAAGCTTTGCACTGCTCTCTCGTGCGTTCTATTCTGAAATTTGGAGCCTTGGTGAGGTGTTCTTTGATACAAGGAACCTGGATTGCGAGGATTGAAGCAGTACAAAGAAAATTTGTTCGTTATGCTCTCAGTCATCTGCCGTGGAATGATCCTGTCAACCTTCCAGCGTACCAGGATCGTTGGTCACTCTTGGGAATTGAAACATTGGAGCATAGCCGTACAGTCATGCAAGCAGTTGCAAAAGTCTCTAGACGACTGATTCTATCACGATAGATTATTTTAAGTTTACTGACAAGTTTTGTGTGTGTACTAGAATTAGTTTAGTTTTGCTTGCTTTGTATTCCTGCTATTCATGTTGATTTATGTAGTGTACGATTTAGAAATAGGGGGTTTTTACGCAACATGGCTTTTCCCCATTTCAATAAGATGTAAAGTCAGTTGGAATTATATAAATAATTAAATAAATACATAATCATGCTTACTTGCAATGACATTTATGTAAGGTTTGGCTACTGGGCCAATATTAGTGAAATGAGTAAAATTCGCTCATAACACTTATACCACCGCGTTCCTTACGCACACTACACGAGAGCTAGGAAAGTGCTACGTCATACTCACCTTAAATGAGCCCTGTCATCGAGAGGAAATACTCAACGATTGGCATTTGTATCATGATGATATCTTCAATTTAGCATATATAATGAACGTTTAAACCATTTTTTTTATCTGAAACTATGCACGCCCATAGAAAGTTGAATGGTGTGACGTCATCACTCAGTGGCTCAACAATGTTTGCATTATGTTTGCTTTAATGCAAGCAAACAGTGCGTTGGGCCAGACCTTAGATAGACGCCATTAGCTGACTTGAGGTTGTTTGACATTTCAATCAGTGACATAAAGTTGAGAAAGGCAATAAGCTAATTGGGACCAGCAATAAACTTGGAATGCCAACGAATAAGAAGAGAATGGTGTCGTTAAAACTTCCTGGCCCATTCCGTTGGTTCGCCTCTAAAGACAATATAATGAAATACGGCGGCTCTTCATCGGCTTGCCAAACCATTCTGTCACTTCGTCATCATCCACAGATTACCGTCACTTGGCAAAACCACGAAACGCATCCCTACAGCATACACACAAGCAAATCCGTGGAAGGTACTACTCGAGCAATTTTCACCGCCAACAACCGTCATTGTGGTGAACCGTCATGAGGTTACATTTCTATATTTGCCATCCACTTTACACCAATGCACAAATGTTTTCCGTCGGGCTTCTTTCGTGTACGGAAGGGACCGAGATCGCACTACATAGGCTCGCACTGAAGGCAACTCGCCCACGAGTTGGTAGAGACCTATGGAACACCTATGGAGAAGAGAACGAGTCTGAATTGGAGCCACTGCGCCTTCACCACCACCGCGGAAAACCGTGAAGCTCAAAGTTAACAAAGAAAGATGCTTGGGCGAAAAATAATAAAGAGGCAAACAAGAGGCAGAAACGACGACAACCGTTCCTTAGCATAAATTGCAATATAAAAAGCGTGCGGATGCAAATGAGTAGGGTGGTAATAGGTGCACATTGCGCCCTTCTCTGAAGCGCTGCGGAGAGCCGAGTGAGTCGAGGGACCAACGGCGAATAGAGTGCCGCAGTGGGAACACCGCTGTACTGTGATAATTGCAAACAAATTAAGTTTAATTTTGCGGCATTGATTACAAACATTGAAATGTAATAAGGATGCTGCAACATCCGTGAGTTGCAATTATTTTCCTGCACTGCCTGTTGCACTATCCCCAGGCGTCCTCGTCGTCGTCGTCGTCGTCGTCGTTATGATGGGATTTTCATTTCACCGCTGTTGCTCTTTTTCATTACTCATACGTGCAGATAAATTATTCAGCGAGAGATAGAGAGGTATTCTTTCAAATGGCAACAAGAGCAAGAAACGGACTGCTTTCCGTTGAATTGAGCACTGAATAGGACGGAATGTCATTTGAATGAGATTCAGCGGTGTTCTTGTTTCTAGTACAGGATGAGATTCCGTGCGGGAACCGAAATGCTGAGCAGGATAAAAACTCATATCTTTTGCGAAATGTGTTGCCCATTTTGTGTGGCCCATAATTCTGAGTGTTCTACTTCAGTGGATGACATAGATTGTGATAGGGTTAGTAGATTCAGCTCGGACCTTGTCCAATCCGATGTTGCTGCTTTCAATTTACCCTCATTTATCAGTTACATAGCTGTAAAAGTGTTCTAATGTACGGACTAACAAGAAATTTGTATTTTAAATGGTTACACTGATGGAAGAACGAACTATCGTATTGCATATAGGGGTTAACTATAGAAGTCGAGTCGACAGTCGAAGAATAAGTATTTGCATTTAACACTCTTGTTTTGTGAATTAATCTAATGTTTTTGTTATTCAGAAAACCTCACTGGGACGCTATTTCATAGTTGCGATTTGAAATACTTTTCGGGGAAATTATTAATAAATGTGTGGACAAGTGTCGAAATCTATTTAGAAAATGATTCACAAGAGGGGCTATTATCTAATCATCACCAATTTATGCGTGATGATGCAGAAGCTATTAACAGTAATAATTCCTTAAGCATTTAACATTTAAAGGTGGCTGTACAGATGTTTTGATCGATCTCACTTTAACTATTTAAAACTGAAGTTCTCTGACCGTCTGATAAAGCTTTCATTCTTCCTAAGCTTCTGGTACCTTAAGTAAGGATCCTATCCAGAGACGATGATTTTTTTCAATTTTTAGGGAATTCTTTGAATTGTTTAAGAATTTTCAAAACTCGTTGATGTATTGCTAAACTTCTTGAATCTTTTCATTTTGCTTTGCTAATCTTCAGGCAAGTTTTCTTACCGGTCAAATCCTGAACTCCAAGAAATCCTCATTCTGAACTTCAGATAAGTTTCCTGAAATTTTCAGAAATTCCTTCTTTAACATATGAAAGTGCCCTTCTGAAAAGTTTTCCTAAAGTTCTGGAAAGTTTTTTCCTGAGCTTATTCTATTTAAACATCTGATAAGTCCCATTTTCAACTCCGTGGAAAATTTCACCAAAACATTCGGGAAAGATTAGATGTCTTTGATTAAAAGAGACTTTTAGCCGGTGGTTGGATCGTCTCTTAAGCCTTCGGGAAAGGCCTCTCTGGAATTTCTACGTAAATTTCCCAAAATGTGTTGGAAATATCTTCCTGAACTTCTCATGCAGTCGTCTTCTTTGGGATGTTTTCTCCTGAACTTCGGGGTGGTTTGTTCCTAAAATTCTAAAAAAAATCCTGCGCAAACTACTAGGAAGTACCCACTATTCTTGTTGTAAGTTTCTTCTTTTCGTTGAAGAGGTTTCCTCATGAACTATGACAAAACCTCTTTCTGAAATTACGAAATTCTGAAATGTTCTCTTCTGAAGTTAGGGAAAGCTCTCTATCATTTTTGGGAAGTTCTAACTAAACTTTTAGGAAGTTTCTGTTGGAACTTCTGAGAAGTCCATTTCTGAGCTTTAGAAAAGTTCTATCCTGAATTTCTAGGACGTTCTGAACTTTGTGAAAATTTGTTTCTGAATTTTTGAGAAATTTTAGATGGCCTCTCTGGTAAGTTTCCTCCTGAACTTCAGGAAAGTTTCATTCCTGGACTTCTAGGAAAACTCCAAAACCTCTGGAAGGTTCAAAGAGCTTCTAAAAGTCCTTTCCCTAACTTATTCTTGAAGCTCTGAGAATTCCTCTCTGGGAAGTCCTGAAGAGATCCTGAGCTCCGAAAAATCCCTCTCCTGAGAAGTCTTTCTGGAAGTCTCTCCTTCAACTTCACGTAAATATAAGCTTGAACTTCGAATATGTTTGGTTCTGATTTTTCCGGGATACTCCTGCTAGAACTACTCAGAAGTTTTCTTTCTATACTTCAAGAAATCTAGGACCTCAACGGCCTACGGTAAATGGCAAAGTCCGATCTGACTAAAACTTCACTTGCAGGAAAGAAACACACGCTGGATCTGCAGCCGATTCCTAATTGGACATATCGAAGTCATTTTGCAACAACTGTCAAGCTTGCCGTTTCCGCTCGTTCCGTTTCCGTTATCATTGTGTTTCGGGCGGTTACTCTGACAAAATGTGACAGATCAGTCTACTGCACGGTCGTTCTGGCAAAACCCAGCTAATGAGTTCAAGCAACACGCATTTTCACTGAATTGCCTCTCCCCATTCAGTAGGTAAACTCGATCGACCCATTCGTAGGTAGAAACCTTTAATGTCACAAAATAGGTATTTTTTCATCCATTGCAAAGAAGCCCAAAATGGGTATTCGTCCGCCCATTGTAAAGAAGCTGAAATGGATTAAAAATACCCATTTTTTGCACACAGATTATATACCAGTTTGGAAGATTGTAATTTTATGATATTAATGGTAATCAATCAATAATGCAAATAAATAAAAGAGATAAATATTTATACTTATTATTCATGCCTTTTCTGGCATGATTATGATTCGACTTCTTAACAAGCTCCTCAATAATCCGTGCACATCGAAACCGATTGTTAACTGCAGATCAAGCTGGAGTTTTAGCAATCGACGATCTGAAGGATAATTTTAGGCATTAAATCATATAAATAAAATGAGTTGGGCCTTTGCTACAAGATTTAACTCGTGATCGGAAGGACCGCGGCAAAATTTTTGCTTTATGGATTTGGTCTTGACACCGGAAGGTTCTCATGATGGTTTGAAACCCTCTTCTCTGGAAAGGGGGTCCTAAACAAGTTAAGCACAATTCTTTGCATAACTCAGAGAACTGATCAAGCAAAGGAACCCAAATTTAGCATGCGTAGTTTTTGGAGGCAAGCATGGTAGTCAGAGATCGAAGCCTGCAGTCTCAAGAACTAATCAAGCAAATGGAACCAAATTTGGCACGGGTTTCCTGGAGGAGAAAAATGTTTCTTAGCTGGTTTGAGACCCTCCCTTTCCTAGAAGAGTGCATGCATACTAATGAAACCGTAATTTCTTCATAACTCTAGATCTAACAAAGCAAATGGAGCCAAATTTGGCATGCGGGGATTTTAAAGGCAACAAATGTTTCTACGATAGTTTGGAGACCCCTCCTCTCTCTCTGTGTTAGGTTGGGGAGCAGTGCGTCATACAAATAAAACAAAGCTTCTACATAACTCGGAGCTAATCAAGTAAATGGAGCCAAATTTGGCAGGTAGAGGTCTTTTGAAGGCAAGAAATGTTTTAAGGTAAATCGAGACCCCTTCTGCCTTCTGTAAGAGGGAGGCTCTCATACAAATGAAACACAAATTTGTGCATAACTCGAGAACTAATCAAGCATATGGAACCCAATTTGGTATGTGGAGGTTTTTGAGTGAGATAATGCTGTGCTATGGAAGTTTGAGACTCCTCCACCATCTGGAAGGGGGCGGGAGGGGGGTTTCCATACAAATGAAACACAAATTTCTGAATAACTCGAGAACTTATCAGGTTAATGGAACCAAATTTGTCATGTGGAGGTTTTCGAAGGCAAGAAATATTTCTAAGTTGACTCGAGCGCCTCCCTTCTCTGAAAGGAGGGCTCATGTACAGATGAAACACAAATTTCTGATTAACTCGAGAACTTATTGAGTTAATGGAATCAAATTTGGCATGTGGAGGTTTTTGAAGGCAAGAAATGTTTCTATTGTGGTTTGAAACTCCTCCGCTCACTGGAAGAGGGGTCTCTTATACAAATAAAACACTAATTTCAGCATAACTCGAGAACAAATCAAGCAAATGGAACCAAATTTGGCATGAGGGGGGTTTTGGAGGGTACATTTCTACATACATAAAAATGATTTTTTATGGGGTTTAACCAAATGAAACTCAAATTTTTATTATAATAGAAGAGCCCAACCCAAGGGTCAATTGGTTCGAGAACTAATCAAGCAAATGGAACCAAATTTGGCATATGGGGGGTTTTGAAGGCAATCATTGTATGGTGGTTTGAGAAACCACCCCCTCTGGAAGGGAAGGCTCCCATACAAATGAAAAACAAATTTCTACCAAAAATGAGAAATATCCAGGTATTTCTCGGGTAAGAAGAATGTTTTGATAGAAGTTTGAACCCCTGCTTATTCAAGAAAAAAAAACTCATTCCGAAAAAAAACATAACATTTCCTTCATTTAGTTGCAAGCGTAGCACCGGGTTCAGCTAGTATATTATAAACAAATATATCATTTCAAGCTGAACAATCCATTAGGTCCTAAGTAACATTGAAAATGGATGTTTTTTTACCCATTAATGAGTTTTCACAAAAAAATCGTGTAGTTTCCAAGCGATCGATTGAGTCGACCGACTCGACAAAATTTCGTCGATCTCGACATCTGTAATAGCAAAAGAGATCTGCAGAGCAGAGCTCGTGCCATGAAGAAACGGAACTTTGACAAGAGCATAATAAATTGGGTTTATATCATGCTTGCAAGTCAGAGATCAAAATTCTCACTCAGCTGGGTGAAAACCATGCTCTCTCTCAAGCAGGTTGTCGATGAGTAGCGAACCGTTCCCATTTTCATCTCTCCTTTTTCGCCGATAATTCATTATTCTCTCTCTTGCATATGCAAAAATATCTCTCTCCAAAATTCAACGAACATATTTTCTCATGTCACATTTTTTACTGAAAACATGCTAAGATCGCCAACGAGGAGCGAAACCCGAAAATAAGGCCAAGTTGGTGCACACTGGTACCGCCATGGACCATCATTATAGAATTATAATGTCAGAATAAAACAAGCATGAAGACTGGTGTATTTTTAGGAGTCAAAAAGTAAATGAAAAATAATTATCGGCATCTAGGATTCACTGAAAAAGAAACGATTTATCAGCTACTCATGCTCTCCGAAAATTATAAATCGCCGTTGCTTTTCTCGCGAAAACTGTGAACGAATAATAATATCTCGCTTCTCACATTCTCATTTGTTTCTCCAAGCGGGTGAAAAAGGACGTTTCTCTTCTCAAGTAGGCGAACATTTTGGTCTCTGTTGCAAATAGAGCAATCACTTCAGAACTGGGAAGTTCGTCTATTACAGTACGGGCAATGATAGGATGTCCCCAAGGAGGACTCCTCTCACCACTAATGTGATCCTTAGTAGTACACGATCTTCTAAGAAGCTTCGGTTCAATAATAAGTTCGTTTATCTATGAGGCTCAGACGTGTGTAACACTTTGCGGAGCTGATATTCAAAATTGCTATTTACAATAATTTGTTCAATGGTGCTAGTAAGTGGGGCCGCAATTACTCATGGCTGGGTCGAGGTCAATAGGTCACATTATCGTTTGGAAAAGGGTGTAACTTAGTTCACTTAATATATGATGCACATGGCTGTTGCCGCCATCAACTCTCCGGTTCCTATAGGCCCTTTCAGGATCTGAGGTACAGATCGTTGCCCAATAGCTTGCTGGGCAGGTACAAGTAGCACAGAAACAAAGGATAATATAACTGGGACACAAAGGCGGTAAATTTACTGAAATAGGGGGTGTCATAACGTTACGCAATAAAGGTCAGACAAACAAAAGAGTTCGTAGATCGCTTGAATCCCAAAACATCTCTTACCTCGTGGAAGGATTGTCTACCTCGGGCCCCTAGAGGTATCCAATAGTCATGCTCTAGAGGTATCACTATCCAGGCAATACCAAACTGCGTGATCGATTTCATCATAACCGATTGCAATTGACGAGGTTCATTCTGTAGACATGTGCGTCTAGCGAGTAGTGGTTGGACATAAGTCTTGACAAGACTCAAGGCAACTACTTCTCCAATCGTTTTGCCAACTTTGAAGAGCACTCAAGCGTGCTAATGGGAAAAAATCATCATGTGACATTTTTCTATCGGAAATCTCGCCTTCTTGTGCGTCCATCATTAGGCAATTAAATTAGGTAATGTGAGGGTACCCATACAAAGGTAATCCCAAAGGACCGTTTGACCTACGCACACATACGCTGTGTTGAAAGGAAGTAAGATGAGTGCCTTACTGTTTTCATCGACCGGGGTGCCTCAAAGGAACTCAGACTATCTGAGAAGATGAAATAATGGTCTATGGGCAAGTCGAAAATCATCTCAAAGCGAAATTGATTGCTTCTAGCTCAACAGCATATACGGAACAAGGTTTCTGTAATTGAAATAATGGTATTTTTTAATTAATAAATGGGGATTCCTTCCGATCATTTCTACAAAGTTTTAAATCACAAGGGTTACTCATTCCACATTTGATCAGTATTCAAGATGAGAGCTCCCAGAAGCGGCACTATAAGGGTTTTACCATTGCCAAGACCTCCAGGCTCATATTATGTTTTGAGTGGATACAGCCATGAGCAATACTGAAGCAACGATATTGAATGCATTTAAATTGGGCTGTTTCTTGCCGAGAAAAACAAAAAAGAGAACTGAAAGAATAATTTGTTCATAGAGTTTAATAAGGTCTTCCGGTTGATTCTTTGTTGACATTTCGGTTTTAAATACCCAATGTGAGCACTCCAAGTGCATTTTGAATCAAACATGACTTCGAGCTATTTGAAGGTCAAACATTGGGTAATTTCTTTTTCCAACAGCTTGAGACGCAAATCAGCTGGAAACCACTTTCTGGTAAGCACTACTAATTCGTTTTTTTTTTGCGGAGGAAACTCGATCCTCAAATGTCTGGCTCAAATGTACAGATTATCTAAGGAATTTTAGTCTTTGATTTCTGCACAAAGGCATTGCAAGATTTTCGAACCTGGGCCTCTAAAAGAGATCACAGCAGCGTCTTCAAGTTGTCTTAACGTGCATATTTTTTCCGAGTAGTTATCAATATCTCTAATATAAAAGTCATGAAGTAAGGGACTTAGTCATAAGTCTTGGGGTGAGCCCATGTAGCTAATAAAAGTTGTCAAATGACCTGTATTAAAGATCATTTGTTTTTAAACAAAGACAGTAGAGCAATTCCACGAACAAGTGGGAAATTTTCCAGTTTTTATTTTTTGTATTTTTTGATTTGCATGAAACCTTGCATACAAGTTTTTGGGGAAGAAAAACGCCGTTTTGCATACTTGGTTCGCCATTTTGAATCTAGCCTTACTTATGAGAAGGGCCTATGAAAAATGCACATGATATCTTCAAAAAATTGTATCTCGGAAACGTTTTGTCCGATTGGTTTGGTGTCTTCGGCGAAGTTTTAGACAATTGTTGGTGCTATATGCAAAAAATATGCACGGTGAAAAAAAAAGTTTGGTTTTTGTGTTTTGAACTAAAATATAGATTTTCTCTTAAAAGTTACATGTCAATAATTTATAAGTTATTCTTATATTATAGCTGACTAAAATGCTATCTAGTGCACAGTAGGTTGTTCTGGAGAAAAATAGGTTACAATGAAAAAAAAAATTTAAAAAAAATTACAATTTTCAAAAAAGCTATTAAAAAAAGTCAAAAAAGTTTGTCACCCTAATTTTATGAAAGAACATCAAATTTGCAAGCAAAAAGTACTTAGGTAACATTTTTCTTAGATGCACCGTTTAGAAGATATTACTGATTTAATATTGATTTTTTTTATGACTTAATAAGTTTTGGCCCTTTTCGGATGTATTTCGTGTTTTTTTTGTTTCAAAAGTATTTTTTTCGGAAAGATTGGAAAATTTTGAGTTCAAATGACACTGACAGCTTAAAGATTCGAGTGAAATTCTCTGCCTTAAAAGTATTTTGAAAAACAAGTTACAAAATCCCACTATCAGGAACAATGATTTCTTCCAGTTATTTTTGGTGTATTGTGTTGAAAATGTGCATTCAACTCTTGCATATCGCCTAACAGTTTAATCCATTTAAACTGGATGTGTTTATACTGTGCATATTTTTCTCTATTGCCGAACATTGCCCCAGACATCAAACCGATGAGACAACTCGATTTCGAGATACACCTTTTTGAGAACTGCAAATGCAAGCTCCTCAATTAGCAAGATTCAAAAGAGCGAATTAAGCTTATTTTTCAGGGATGGTGATTGTGCGCAATAAAAAATAACATTATATGTTGGATATCATCAGTTTATTTTTATTCCTGTATTTTTATAAAATTATTGTTTACACAACTTTCTTAACAATATCGAATATTTTGGCATCATTGTCAGGACAGTTTGAATTGCGCTTTGCTCAGTAAACTATTCAAAAAGTAGTTAATAATCTCTAGTAAACCAAAACTGTCCAGACTATCTTTTATTTTTGTATTTGTATATTCGTCTTTGATTCTATCGTACAGACTTAATTTTAACCTACATTCCTAATTCTAGATTTAAAACAATTCTTGGACACATTTGAATGAATTAAATCACATAGACTATTGAAATTTCTAATACAAGAACTGAGTGGGTTATTTTACCCATAACTTGTCCCATGTATAGTGTTTTAAAATATCAAAGATCCTCAATATCCTTTGTAGCTTAAAGCGTCTAAACTAGAGCAGCTTGAGGTCCAGTTGACAACGTGCTGGATAGTCTGCCAGATTAGCAGGGTTATTCCATGGTAGGTGAAAGAGAGCAAAGTGAATGAACAGCTTCTGCACTCGTTCGATACGGATAACTTGTAAGGTTTGGTAAGGAGCCAAGACAAGGGCAGCGTATTCCAAAACACTATGCACCAAGTGCACATAACAGTGCCTTTAGTGCATGTACGACAGTAAATTCGAAACCATTCCGACGGATAAAGCCTAGAACAGCAAAGGCGTTTGCAGTTACTGTGGCTCTTCGGTCGATGAAACCAAGTAGACACTCGTCTTATTTCCTTTCAAAACTAAGGGAACAGATGAGTGTGCTGGTTTAAATATCATATTTGATCACCTTTGTAATTCCTTTCACATCGCTCAATATCAGGCAATGAGAAAGCGGACTCTCTCTCTCGCAAAAGTAGGCTCACAGGGAGCCGATTTGTATGATAGAAAAAATTCACTCGATGAATTTTTCCATTTTGTACGTCAGATTACCCTTTTGAGTTGACAAACCGTTTGGAGCACCGGAAATCTAGGACGGCTGTTACATTCCATCATTCCTGTTGTTTCATCGAGGTTGTCGTTCAAGGATCTGCACGCAAGCCGTGATTTCTTAAGCGTGATGAGTTGTCTTATGTTCAAGCACTACCAGTTAGATGCACACCTCTATCGCATTGATCTCGTGGACAGCAATCTTTGCTAGTTTGGAAACGGTTATGATGACATCGATCACGCAGTCTGGCAATGTACGGATAATGACGCCGCCTGAACGCAACTTCTGAATAAACGAGAAGCCCAAGGAAGACAACCTTATGTTTCTATGGGAGATGTGTTGGGATCTCAGGATCTGTGTTGTATGTAATCGATGTAGGGAAGCTGAACCTATTCTCACCATTGTACATATATCCATCAAATTCTGCAGCCATCCAACTTCAAACGTAAAGATGTTAATTCTCCAATAAATGGACGCAGTAATCCAAGAATATACAATCCTGGCAAATGAAATTAGGTCTTGAATATAATAAAAAGCTACAAAAACGATTCAGTGACTTAAATTTCGTAAAATTAATGAGCAGTCAGATTTTCAACAAAATTTCTTACCTTTGCGCTACGAATTCGTCATATTGATCTAACCGTTCTAGGGAATATACTCGAGCCAGACTCCAAGTTTACTCTTTAATTGCACTATATCCTCACACAATTTCGGTGCGTAATTGCACAAACCATAAAAATCACACTTCACTTATTACACTAGCCACACCAGAATCTACGAATACGTGATAAAATAATAGAAAACTATGGGATTAATTTTCACAATAATTTAAATACGTCTGTACCTATTCTGAACCGTGTTTACAATCGACGTAATCGCTTGATGTTGCACTGCTCACATACTGTATAGCATACACATTAACGCTAGTGTGCGTTTTCAACCATTCATAGAGCATTCTATGCCCAACGTTATGGTGAGGCTTGTTGTCAATGTTCTCATGGAAGAATAATAAACAAACCCTTTCATATTGCCTTGGTTATATGCATGCTACCCAACACACTTGAAGTGCTGTCAAATGATCTACTTCATGTTTGGGTGTAGTAGTGAAGAACGTTAACTTGTGTGTTTTTTTTTTCTTGATTAAAATCAGTACGATTAATATATGCACACAGATAAGATTAATGTTTTTCGTGATATTATTAATATAGGTACATAGCAGTGGTAACTTTTCCGTATTAAATTTGAAGAAAATTATCATAATCGAATGTTTTGTGTGTTGCTAAACGATTAACGTTAAGTGGACGAATAAATTGTGAATAACTTGTGTACTCAGTGTTCGGGGTATTCAGTGCATATTCACCGATTTCCACTGGAGGTCCGCTTATTGAGCTTAAGATAGGTCCCGCTTCCCTATATGTTTCAACAAATGTCTTTGGGTGTCTTTTTTTCTTTATTTGTAAGTTTGTGTTCGTTTTGTTCCGACATTTTGAGGAGTCTCGTCATCGCCCAATGGTAACCAAAACCGGCTAAACACAAAAAGGGAGCCCCGACCATAGAGCGCAAAAACCAAGTGCTGGCGGCAACTGTCTGATGAGACTACAGAATCCTATTTCCTTGTTCCTCAGTCCCACCCTTCCCAATAAAATGTCAATTCGGGTGAACCGCGAGTAAACGGCCCAAGTCCTTCTAACAAGGGTTAAGCCGCTCATTATATTAAACAACAATGAATGATCGGTTCCGTACAGGTTACGCAAATGAGCCTCCTAAATAAATGAACAAGTCAAAAAATAGAGTTCTCTCCCAACTCAAAAACTAATTCCAGAAAGTCGATTTTCTTCGAGATTTCTGCACTGAAAAAACGACATGTTGTTTCCACGTGTCATGCACGATATTCTCGTCCACTGGCAAAACCAGTAATAAACACGTGAAATTCACATGATATCAACTTAATCCACGTTCTACGTGAAAATCACTAGATATTACGTGATGTTTAACGTTCAATTCACTGACACGTAATGTTCACCTGATTTCACTGACGAAGATTTGGTTACGTGTTCAGGTGAAAGTTTGGTTAAATTTCACGTAGAAACAACGTGTCGACTTTTTAAGTGTGCATTACTAAGACCTTTGGCACCAAAAACAACCATTGCGGAAATTTCATGTACCATTTATCACGTGGCAGATTTTTCTTGGGTCGACTTTTTTGAGAAGACAAAACTTTTGAGCTCTCTTTTATGAAATTTGAAAAGTCGGTTCTGACTGGAACGCTAATATACATCTACATCTTCTTTAATGGAGAGCATGAGCAGGAGCATGATTGACCGCCCGAGGTTGCTATTCCGTTATTGCCAGATCACCTGATATTACACAGAGAACCAATTGATGATGCTTGGGACTAACAAACATCTTCAATGTGTAAAAACTGGTGATCCCAATCCATGGCAATACCGACGCCGGCCCCGCCCGAATGCAAGTCAAGTAAGGAAAAGGTAGGAATATGTTGACGTGATACTCGCTTTATTGAAAGTCGTGAAATCCACTGCACTTCTACGAGAAATCACTGGAATTTTGGATAACAGGATTGGGTAGCAGCAGGATTCGCTTTGGTTAACGATTAACTGTCAAGTGAAATATTTGAAAATTAGAAGCGATTTCCGATTTGAACCGATTTAAACCAACAGTAAGGATGCTATTGGCGCCACTCGCAAAGTGTGATTGTGGTTTTTCATTGGGAAACTAAGAGATGTTTTACAATGCTGGAAAGTCGATTTGGACCAATTAAAGCAACAGTAAGGATGCTGTTGGAGCCACTCACAGAGTGTGATAGTGGTATATCATGAGGAATCAAGGCAATTCATCTCAACGCCTGAGAGCCAACTTGGATCGATCTAAATCAACATTACGGGTGCCGCTGGAGTCACTTACATAATGGGACTGTGGGTTATTTGTTCCAAGAGAAGGTGGCCCGACGAGCATGGCAAACGAATAATTTTTGATCATCTACATCTTCTTTAATGGAAAATAATCTCAAAACAAAGATAGACAAGAATTTAGTGTATTGTTTAACATAACAAACCCTGCTGTCAACGCATCCTTTTTATCAAACATCCAAGTAATCTCTCGTGGAAGAGCAAAACTTTCCTCGGAAGCAACCAAAAAAGCAAGTAGCACGTCAACACATTCCCACACAGAAAAAAGCGTTCCCAAAAATGAAAACGGACCGTGAACGTTTTCAGGATTTTTCCCTTTAAGTTTAGTTCATGATTACGTGATTCATCTCACGGTGTACTTTTGCTTGTACTCGAGTTCATGACTGCAGTTCACAGATGTGGGAACGATTTTTTTCCGTGTATTCTTCCTAATTTGACTTGCATTCGGATGAAGCCAGCGGCGGTATTGTTTTAATTTCCGATAACCAGTTTTTTCACATTGAGAATGCATGCTAAAGGTTGACCGGAATTAAATTGCAACACTTTTCAATTGCTGTAACTTCTTACCTGTTGGGTATTTTCTATTGAAATTTCGGGTGAAATTAGCAATCGTTGCGAAGATGGAGTCGGAAGAACAGCAGCTGCGCTAAGAAATTTTGCGCACATGCCTCAAAAATCCGGATCTTTCTCACCATGCCATCAGCAGGAAGCTGGGAAAGGTGCATTTTACGGTGTCTCGTGTTTTAAATCGATACCATGAACGTTTGACCATCGATTGGGCAGAAAAAAGTTGCAAAACTAGATCTCCATTTAGTGTTAAGGATCACAAGCGGGTAGTTCAAGCTTTCAAGAGGAATCCCAACAGTTCAGTTCGAGATGTGGCGAAGAAACTGAATCTAACCAAAACTTTCGTGCAAGATGCGAAAAAACGTGAAAGACTACTAATGTACAAAGTCCAAAAGGCGCCTAATCGCGATGAACGGCAGAATACGGTAGGTAAAACACGTGCACGGAAGCTCTACACCCAGATGTTGACAAAACCACATTGCCTCGTTATGGATGATGAGACGTATGTAAAAGCAGACTTCCGGCAGCTTCCGGGGCTCCAGTTTTTCACTGCTCATCATACATTCGATGTGTCTGAGGACGTTAGGAAGCAGAAGATGTCAAAGTTTGCCAAAATATATATGATTTGGCAAGCAATTTGCTCGTGTGGAAAGCGGAGCACTCCATTCGTGACAACTGAAATGGTCAATAAGCAGGTGGACCTAAAAGAATTTCTCCAAAAACGTCTACTTCTTCTTCTTCTGAGGTCACACGGTGGTCCTACGATTTTCTGGCTCGATTTAGCCTCATGCCATAACTCGAAAGAGGTTTTGGAGTGGTACAAGGCTAAGGAGGTCAATTTCGTGCCGAAGCATCTCAACCCCTGTTTTGCAGACGATTTAGTTAACAGTTCGTGGGAAGTTTGATGACACGATATCTAGTCGGTTACAAATTGCTCTCAATATAACTGTAAAATGGTGTGGAATAGAAGGCTTAAATGCAAACCCTTCTAAAACTGTTAAAGTACCTTCTACCAAAAGAAGAAAGCTAAATTTAAAACAGCCTACTCCCAATGGAGTTCAAGTTCAGTTTGCGGAAGAAGTTAAATACCTTGGTGTTACTTTGGATAAAAAACTGAATTGGAACTCTCATATTGACAAGGTTTTTACTAAGGGTAGCAAAGCAGTGGGTAAAACATGGGGACTTCGACCAAAAACTGTCTATTGGATTTATTCTGCAATAGGTTGTCCGAAAATCACATATCCTTCGCTTATATGGTGGCCTAAGCTTAATGAGGTAACCACCCAAGTGAAGCTAGGTAAACTACAGAGACTTGCCTGTGTATCAATAACTGGAGCAATGAAAAGTACACCATCTGTTGCTTTGGATCCCCTTCTTAACGTGTTATCTTCACATCAATTTGTAAAGCAGCAGGCAGCTAAAAGTGCCCTGCATTTCAAAAGATACAATAAGATTTTAGATGGTGATCACCTGTGAGGACATTTAAAGATCCTTAAGATTTTCAAATTAAACTCAGATGTTAAAACAATAGAAGACTGGATGACAACGAAGACAAACTACGAAGTTCACTTTAAAGTGGTTAAATCAAGCCGCTATGTATGGGAGTCTGGTGGACCTAGTTTGCGTCCAGGCTCCATTGTGTTTTACACGGATGGGTCAAAAATGGGAGAAAATACAGGAGCCGGGGTTTATGGCCCTGGAATCACGAAAATTATACCAATGGGACATAGTTAAACGGTATTTCAAGCAGAAATTCATGCCATTATTGAATGTGTGAATATTTGTTAAACGAGGAAATACAGATTTGCAAACATCTGCATTTTTTCCGATAGTCAAGCAGCTCTCAATGTGCTTAAAGCTTTCACATGTTAATCTAAGCTAGTGTGAGAATGCATTCTATCTTTAGGACAATTAGCCAGTAGGAACGAAGTTACTTTATACTGGGTGCCCGGCCATTGTGGTATTGAAGGAAATGAAAAATCTGACAGCCTAGCAAGAGAAGGCTTAGCATCAAATTTAATGGGTCCGGAACCATTTTGTAGAGTCCCAGAGTGTTCTCTGACGACTGAAATAAAAAATTGGGAAATGTCCTTGGTAGAATCAAACTGGAATGCCACGGATACATGCAGACAAGCCAAGAGATTTATAAGACCAAGTGCTGTAAAAACCAGGATCCTACTAAATCTTAGTAAAAAAGACCTTCGGGTAATTACTGGTCTGTGAATTGGTCACTGCCCGAGTAGGTATCACCTAAACAAAATTGGAAGAATTCATTCTACAGAATGTCGGTTTTGCCAATTTGAAACTGAAACTGCAGAACATACACTCTGCAATTGTGGAGCATTATTCAATCAAAGGATGTCAATATTTGGAAAGGAGTTACTAGAGCCCTCCGAAATTTGGCAAAACAAT
>JASCZW010004481.1:0-18361 GCA_034211315.2 Aedes japonicus
TCAAATTTGAACAACAATTATGACGGCTATTTCACACAAATTTTGGAAAATGTTTGGTTGAGCTCCGGATCAAAAACAACCTAAATTTTTAGTTCTTTCCAAGCATTCCGATTTCTCAAAGTAAACCGGTAATGTGTTTGTGCATTTTTTTTACTGAAATTTGGTTGATGCAACCTAAAATATGGTTGTTTATACCATACTTTTTCTTTCGTGTAGTAGTGGACGATTTCGAAATATCGACTACTAGCTTGGAACCATAGATAGGCCTTCCGTAAAATGCTATTAGCCAATTAAAAAATGATAGTTTCCTATTAAGTGTTGGTTGAAGGCCGGCAATAGGCAAATAAGTGACCTGTATTGAACATGACATATACAAAAAGAAGAAGAGTATTGATAAGTAAATATTCAACCGCTTTGTTATGGAAAATGCCACAAAAGATCCAAAAGCCTTGCTTCATGACCTACATGGCAAAGCACACTTAAAGCACATTATTTTCGACTTGCCATTAGGGGACCTTGTCTTGAGCGGCATGCAGAGCAGAAAGAATCATGGAAAGTCAGTCACGAGTATGCATAATCATCAACAATATCCGACCAAGATCCAAATCAAACCCGGTTAAATGGCCCCTACTTAGCAGCTACTAAAGCCCAGGAAGTGATAGTTCTCACATCCCGAAAATAATCGAGTCGATTATTACGCGATTCGGGATGAAATCAATCAAGGTAGGTACTAGGGGTTCCACCTCGAAAACAGATACAATCACATACAAGTCCAAGCTGAGTTGCGCATTCCACCTCTCCCTTCCGTTTCAAACCGGATCGCTTGTTAGAAGATTAGGGTTTGCTGATTCTTTTGAATTGCGAGTGCCAAATCGGGTGCGAGGCATGTTTGGATTAACATAACAATAACACCGTTTCCTGATTTGGGTAGTCGCAACTTGAACTACAAAGAAGACGTCCATATTATAGTGATGCTGGTCTGTTCCTTGGCAAATTAAGCACATAGTTTTTGACTGTTCAAGGTAAACAAACCTTGTGCTCGTTGGTAGTGAATATTGCCAGTCTTTCTGTATAAATGGAGCACCGTATTCCTACTTGACTCACTTACGGGTAGCACATGATATCATCAGTGTACATAAATATCAAAACTGCATTGAGATAGCTTATCTAGGCTTTTACAATCGCCAAATGTAATTATATTTACTTCGTAGCGACTGGCTCCACCGATCTGCAAACCTGGCATCATTTGATATTCAGTTAAATCATAGAACAAACAGCATACATCAGGAAGCTCTGCGTAGAAACACGGACTTGTCCTTTACCTAGGTTCATTCAATATTGAACTTCCCTCCGATGTAAAAGAAGTATCTCCGAGGGCCAACATATGCGTTCTGACAGAAGAGTAGCGACAGACATCCAACACATTACCCAGTCACTCATCGCATCACAAGTAAAGCCAACAACTAGGAAGATCGTCTAGACTAGATCTACGCGCCGTCGTCGTTACCACCAGTAGCTGTGAAAGGAAGCAAGTAACGAGATCTTTGACAACTTCTGCGTTCCGCGGTTGACTAAAAATAACCCCAGCATCTTTCCATATTGGAGGAACTAAGTCCTCTTTTCTATAATGATTGGTATGTTTACCTTCCAGGGAGTGTGTTATTTCAACATAAATCATCACTTTCGAAGGAAGTGCACTATATGGGTTGATGTGAATCTTGTTTCTAGCACATATGAAATATCTAATTTACCCATCACCGAGGCGATAGAGTGCAATTTTCGCTTCTTAATCCCAGCTATTACCATTGCTTGTAATAAGATGTACCTAGGGTAGGAGTCCATCAATAATAGTGTATGACCCTACGGTATTCGTCTAAAAAATAACAAAGAAACCATTTCACATACTGGAGGAAATTTGCTACTAATTGACGTTGATTTTTTCACTGTTTTCTAACCAAGTAGAGGTTGAGAAACTTAATGGAATGTATCATCCATTCAAATATTTAAATTTCCCGACAACCAGCTCGCCCACCCTACATGTTCTCAGACAACAGTAAACTGATTGGATCCATCACGTGAAAACAAAGGAACCCTCCCTCATGAATGCAATAAAAGTAAGGCACGTCAACGGGACCGTTTACATTAATGTTGCTGTTATAATAATTTATGTTGTTTAAACAAGAAAAAAAAGTTCCACATAACAATAAGACGAGTGATCTCCCGTTAAAGGAGGACCCAATGAATGACTGCCCCGGGGAGTACCATCCGTTTTGGCGGCAGAATACAGATCGACTGCAGAATGATGTGCACTATTGAATGGCTTTCGTTTCAAAGTCAAACAGGAATAAAGCAACACGTCCCGATCAACGAAGATCACCAGACTTGACGGCGGGCGGCATGTGGGTGGATGAATCGTGTGTTGAGGTGGAATTAAATACAGTACTCTTTCTCTCTGCAAGGGATGAACTGGGTAAATAAAGATAAGATTGTTCAACACAAAATTGCAGTTTAAATAGCACCAATTGTCAATAATTGCAGTGTTTGTTTTGCTTGACAAACAATCTTAAACATTGCATGTATGGTGAATGCGTGGATACTGAGCTAACCGGGTGTTGCCACATTTTAATAACGGTTGTTTTAAGGCGCGAAAAGTGTACGTCACGATAGGTTAAGGTTCTTTATGCCATGAGTATTGTCTTTGTTTTTTTCTTTTCCATCGTTATTATTTCATCTTAAAATGATTTTGTATCACATAACACCAGAACTTTTTTGCGACAAAAGTTCAGTGTAAGCGCTTTATAAAACTTTTTTTTTCAATCAATCCTGTGATGAACGAAAATTGCTTTCTGAAACATTCGAAAGACCATTCCTCTTTCTTTTTACTATTTTTCTCGAAACGGCAACAAATCTAGGGACTTCCGGCGATGGCGGAAATTTTTTTTTTACCAGGATGGATTTAATGTCTTCATTCGTGATTATCCCCCAACTTTTCGTGATTATCCCCCAGGTTGTGTTATATAAGAAATGACTAAAGTTTAGCGTGAACTGAAGTTAACCATTTCGCAAAAATTAAAAAATTAAATAATATATTTTATACCCTTTTAAAAAATACTTTTACGAGCGTATAAGTAGAATGATATTAATTGGAAAACTAGCAAAATTTAAATAACAACTTCACTTGATAACTTTTTAAAAATAAAGAATAAAAAACTGAAAAACTTTTTGAAACCAGCACTAGCCCAGATTCCGTTAAATTCCACTATAAAATGCTTACCTTTTTGAAAGATAGGCCTATTTTGTCTGCGACTTACAGCCGAGACACTCGATCACTGAAGAGATTGGCACAAAATTTCAAATGCGCTCATCACGCACAGTGGCACAATTCTGAAAAAAGACGGTCAAAAACATTTTCACTTCTTTGTCAACATTTTATCGACTAAGTGTCTAAAGAAGAGTTTCTCAAAATATTATTCCGCATCTTTTGAAAAAACACGCCAAACCTTTCATAAGGGCTTAACTACACTTTCAAATTTTAACTTTTTCCAGCTACGAGTTGACGGGTTGTTGCTTCCAACAAAGTTGTAGAGAAGGTTGTTTTAAGAATAGTTGCTGAAGACATCAAGAGCAGGTAATTTTAAGAATAAATGTTGAAGACATCAAGTTTCAAGAGCCTAACGTTAAAGAGATATAAATGGATTTTTTGCAGCACTACCTGTTGTTTTTTTTTAGATAATTAGTGCTTTGTTCAAATTTGACGATTTCAATATGTTTTAAGAAATTGTATGAATTATTAAAATACACATTTTTGCTCAGCAAACCATCTGATGACCAAATTTTGATATATGGTGATTAGAGTGTCTGTGTGACGTCGAAATCAACCGCCTCAAAAAGGGTGGGTGGGTCCTGGCGGGGTCTAAAACAGATTTTATTTGAAGAATTATCTTATAAAGGGTGTCCACGATGAAATCGCCACACTATGAAATTGCTCTAACTTTTTAACCGTTGAGTAGAATTTATTGAAAATTTGTGTGGATTTAGTTCATAGTGCATTATTTACATCCTGCAAGTTTTAAAGTCCTGTGATTAAAACTCGCGGAAATTGAGTCGAAAGAACAGCTCATGCCTGATAAAATCTTGCGCATTAATCACGAGAACAAGGATCTCTCGCATCGTTCCATCGCTAAAACGTTGGGAATCGCGAATTCCACGGTGTCGCGAGTGATTAAGCGGTTCGAGGAACGGTTGACCACCGATCGGAAGCCCAGAAGTGAAGGAAAAAGTATTCCGTCCGTACAACACCAAAAATCACAACCGCGTAGTTGGGGCCTTCAACCGAAATCCGAACGCCTCCGTTCGGGATGTGGCTAAGAAGCTGCACCTAAGCCGAAGTTTTGTCCAGAAGGCCAAAACTAAGGCTGGGCTTCGAACGTTCAAGATACAAAAGGCCCCTAATCGCGACGAGAAGCAGAACATGTCCGCCAAAACCCGTGCCAGGAAGTTGTACCTCAACATGCTGACGAAACTTGAATGCTGCATCATGGACGACGAAACATATGTGAAGGCCGACTTCAAACAGATCCCCGGCAACCTGTTTTTCACGGCCAAGGATAGGTTCAGCGTTCCGGAGCATGTCCGCACTCAGAAGATGTCCAAATTTGCGAAGAAATTCCTGGTTTGGCAAGCCATCTGCACGTGCGGTAAGCGTAGTGCACCTTTCGTGACCCAGGACACGATGAACGGACAGGTGTACATAAAAGAGTGCCTCCAGAAGCGGCTGCTTCCTCTCCTGAAGGCCCACAACGTCCCAACAATCTTCTGGCCGGATTTGGCCTCATGCCACTACTCCAGCAGGACGTGCTGAAGTGGTATGCGGACAATAAGGTCAATTTCGTGCCGAAAATATTCAACCCTCCCAACACTCCGGAGCTCCGCCCCATCGAGAAGTACTGGGCGATTATGAAGCAGCACCTTCTTACACGACCTAAGGTTGTGAAGACAGTCGAGGAACTGAAGAAGGTATGGGTTTACATGCAAAAAACGGTTGATTCACAGGTTGTGCAGAATCTTATGGCCGGGGTTAAGGCCAAGGTGCGGGCATTTGCGTATGGACTGTAAATAAAATATGAGTAAAATGGTAAAATGAAGTTTAATAGTTATTTCTCAATTCCTGAAAATTTGATGGCAATCGGATGAAAACTCGAATTTTGCGAATCAATTTTGTGTGTGGCAATTTCATCGTGGACACCCTTTAAGCAAGTATTCCTGAAATTTTCAGCGTTTAGTACTGAAAGGTACCTAGTAAAACGTCAGTTTGAAATAGTACAGGTTATAAGCCAATTATTATTTCGCATGTGACGTAATGTTCAACAAACTAAAAAATATATGCGGGTCCTGGCGGGGTCTCAAATTAATTGTTTTTGGAAGAGTATCTAATGAAGTAGTAATCCTGAAAGTATGTTTGTATGCTGATTACATATGTTTAGCAGGTGGCTTAGCAATGATAATTTTTAGCTTATTTTGTCGTGAGTGTACGAAACTGATTAAAAAATTTAGTTTTTACAAATGAACAAGCCAGTGTTATTTTGAAGCTGGTTTTTGGTGAGATCAATATGATTATAAATACATTATTCATATCCTATTAGCAAGTAATACTGAATACATCCCTGTTTTAGAAATTTTGCGTTTCCATATTTGGCAGTGTGTTGAAGTACCCTTATCAAAATGATATCAGTAATGTTTACATGCGTGGCTTATTGTATGTGAAAGCATCCTCGGGATGGGCTTCAGGCATTCTGAAATGAGGTACTGGATCTGTAATCTGTATTAGAGCTATCACTTTCTTCCCGAATTAAAGCTGCTTTCAATGATCGCTTAAAGGAATTTTCCCAAAACTGATTTGTTCCGTAAAATTATCGCCGACCAATGGGTGTTAGATGAAATACACACACATTGGTGGTATTCATAAAGCTTCTTCTGGTGAATATACAACCAATTTAAAAATCGTCTTAAAGTTCAGAAAACTTTTTTGTTTGTTGAATGTTATACAATATTGAAAAATAAACTCAATGCGGTACAGGATAAAGTACTAGCGGATTATCAAATTTATCAGTATTCATAAACTGGAAACAGCATATGCACAAATATTGACGTAACTATTAGCACGGGCAGCATACGGAGCCCTAAGAGCAACCATACCGGTCGTTGCCATTTGCGCTGCTATTTTAGGTTCGCTCAGTACTCTCATTTTCTCATTTTTTTTTTATTCAACCCTCACCACACCGGTCGTTGCTATTACAGTAGTCATTCTAAGCAACCGTTTTCCAAACCGGGGACATCCCAAAAAGTACACTAAGTTTTAACATGCTTTACATGCTTTTCATATAAAATCGATCCTAATAATTATAAATATCACTATTTTTTAAAAACAGTTTATAATAATTTCAATTTGAAAAATAGGACGGACTAAACTACTTAAAGTACAAAATTATAATAATGATTATACAATTATAAAAGTAAAAAGTTTCTTAAAAATATTAATTAACTTTCCTTTTTACTTTTATACTAATGATTGTAAAATTATCATAAGTATTATTTTCATAAGAATGTGACAGTAGAAGCAAATCAATTTTGTTCATTATTCATAAGAATTGAGAATCATTTAAATTTAAATTAAGGGAATTTGTTGATTTTTAATGAAGAAGTGTTGAGAACTTATCATTTAAAAAAATAAATAATTCAAGTTAGAATTATTTACTTTTAATAAATTATTTTAATCATCTTAACCAAGTATGTATTCCTAATAATTATTGTTTTTTGTGTTTTAAATTTTAAATTTAGGGATTAACCTTTATATTTCGTTTATGCATTTTTATAAAAGAAAGATTGGCAACTTGAGGCCCCATGGGAACCTGTTCCGGATTGACGGGTCCGAGGACAAATCATCAGATAGCCACAAAACGTTGAGAAATGTCCTGCTGGAGAAATTTCATGAATTTTGATACCCATATTGCCAGAGTTTCTTTTTAAATATGCGCATAGCTACTCTAGGTCGCAAGGGAACCTGTTACCGAATGGCCGTTCCAGGAAGAAATCGGCATGTGGCCCACAATAGAATAGAAATAGTTTCTAGGAATTATTCCAAACATTCTGACAGCCATTCCTGCTAATACAATAGATGTTCCGATATTGTGTATCCGTACCGGAACACTGCCATGGAAACCCGGATTTACAGGAACCAGATGAATTTAAATTGTCATTGCCGGTAATGCTTCTAAATCAAATGAGTTTTTTGTATCTAATGTTTCCAAAAGAATTAAATTTGGTCAATAATTTCCAGAGTTATAATCATTTGAATTTGGTGGGTACCACCCTGTCGATCCCTCAAGGGTAAAATAAAATCAAAGTCCCCCTTCGCCCCCCCCCCTTGCTACTAAAATGTGTTTATGCAAAAGCTGCCTTCCAACTATTATTAAGATGTCACTGAATTTAAAAATTATTAACCTTTGAATAGTCAGTTTATTTTTGTCCAATTTTCCAAGCATACCTTTTGAAAATAATATATATCAATTAACATTTTTAATTTTAATTTTAAAAATAATTTACATAATTATTTGAATTCAATTCTTCTATACAATCGGAACATAAAAATTAAACCATTGAAAATTTCAAAATCAGGGATCATATTTAATTTTCAATTTTATATTAAAGGCTAATATTTGTGTGAATTAATTTATTTAGAAACAAAGTTATATTTTAATTTATTCACTGTGATAGTTTTTTATTCAAAAATAAATTTTAAATCAATAAACATACAAATTAGGTTAAATTTGTACCAGCTACCGCGGTTGAACCAATAATGCGAATATTTTTCTAGTTTTAATAGAATTTTAAATTGAGTAACATGAACATTTTAAAATTTTATTTAACTAATCATTGCAAAAAAATGTAATCTTTATGCTAAATTTAAAATTTAGAGTACATCCAGTATAAGAAGCCCCATTATTAAATATAAATAATCAAATTCTAAAGAAGTGTTATTTATATTCTCAAAATTCCGTTATAAAATACACTGATAGGCAGAATAAAGTGCCCACCTCATCTTTTTTTTAATATTCTCTTTTATTTGAATCAAATTAAAGTAAACACCTTGTAGCCTTTTTTGACATCTTATTTTGCATATTCTTTCCAAGTTTTGGAATAATAATCAAAACCCGCATTAATCCACCGATGGTGAGACTGAACCCTTCTTACATTTCACCAGAATTACAAACTCAAATATGGGCAATATTGTACTGGATACATATTTTCATCAGAAATTCCAAGAAGATTCAGAAATATTCAATATGCCATACATCCAGTTGTTAAAATGAACTTTTTGTCAATCCTGAACGTATTGCTCAGGATTGAACAAAAATTAAAATATTTCCATTAATAGTCTTTAATGACCTGTGTTTGTTAGTTATATAAAAAGGGAAATTACATAAATATTAGAAATTTCATATAATCAGTCCATAGCATGAATTATTAGACAATTCTAAGCGTCAATTTTGATTATCGATATGGATTCAAGATGCTTAATAAGTACATATTCGTTGAAAATAGTAAATGGAGACTTTGTGTAATTTTCGAATATACTCGTTGCAGTTGAAAACCAGCCACTCGAGCCAATCGATGCTGCTCTAATTCTATACAGTAGCATAGTGTGGCTAGTCCGCTGTATATGCTATACAACGCTCCAGATACGACACAATAGAATGCAAGCGGCATCGATTGGTGTGATTGGTCTTGTTCGGTTTTGCACTGCAACGAGTATATTGTCATCTCACAATTATGTGCTCTCAGGTATTGTTTTGGTCATATCTCCATGAAGAATTATCCAATCATAATGAAATTTTGACCAGTTATTTGGAGATATCATAGCTTTGATTTGGCACCAACAAAACTAATCGGTACACAATTAGCTCAGTATGTAATCGGAGACTAAACTGTTTGATTACTATTATAATAGGCCTTCAAGTACTGTTTCGTTCATATCTTCGTAACGAAATGTCCGAATGAAAAAAATCAATAGCGTTCTATGGGAATGTTGTAGTCTCCATTTGCCGTCAACAGAACTGAAATCGGTTCACAGATGGCTGAGAAACCGATGTGACATTATTTGTAACGCACACACACACATACACACACACACACACACACACACACACACACACACACACACACACACACATTCATACACACAGACATGTGCTCAGTTCGTCGAGCTGAGTCGAATGGTATATGACACTCGGCCCTGTGGGCCTCGGATAAAAAGTCGAGTTTTCAAGCGATCTTAATACCCTTCTATTGATGTAAGAAGGGTAAAAAGAGTTCGACATGAAGAAAAAAAAATCAATTCGTGTTGAATAAACAACAGTGACATAAAAGTGCCCATTTGTTCATTTTGGCTCCGGGAAGATAAATTTAAGTAAAAGAAAAGCATTTTAGTCATTTATGTGTCCTCCTTTGGCCTCGAGTCGAGTTATTAGTACGAGACATTGAAGAAGTCTGCACATTGTAGACGAAATACGCGTATCTGTCGAAGATAAGCAAAGGTAGTTGGAATTAAATGGAAGATACTAATTCTTCTTCTAATTTCTAGTTACAGGTATTCCACTAAACAGCTCAAACCCTCTAGGATGCTTCATATTAGTTGAATATATTGGTAACACCAGTTATTTCAACCCTGGCATCTAGAATCGCCCACAAATTCTCAATGGGGGAAAGGTCCGGGCTTTGTGGAGGCCATTCCAGCGGTTTGATCCGACAAGACCGGAAGAAAGACTTGGTCTTTTTGGCAGCATGCTGCTAGCAAGCTTCGGGTCGTTGTCCAACTGAAATACAAACTTCTCTTCAAGACCCGATGATAAGCGAAACCTCCAGATTTTCACGCAGGATGTTGATGTAGGAATCTGCCTTCTTTATCCCGCCAATTTTCACGAGCCTACCTACTCCACTTCCCGAAAAACACCCCTAGACCATCTCATTTCCTCCACCAAGCGTTGGATTGTGTGCTCCTGAAGCTCCTAACTCGATCTGCACCACACACGAACCAGCCGCTTTCGATTAAAAAGCTCGAATTTCGATTCGTCCGTTCAGAGAACCGTTTTCCAGAACTCTACGGGCTTATTAGCATGCTCAATAGCAAACCTGAGCCGTTTGACTTAGTTTGCCTTGCTGATAAATGGTCGCCTCCGGACAACTTTGTTAATCAGCCCCTGTGCTACAATACGGCGACGAACAGTTCGACCAGAAACTGATAGCTGAAAGGTTTCCTGCATCTCACGGACATTCACTTTCGCGCATGATCTTGGTGTCCGTTCGTGTATCCGTTTTGCGCTTCCTGCCTCTACCTGGGCGATCCACCACTGATCCGAACGTTTTTTGTTCCGTAGAATTTTTCCAACCGCTCCCTTGCTAATACTGTACTTCCTAGCGACAGCCCGGTGCGATTGACCGTTTTGCACATCACGAACCACTAATTTTCGGATACACAAGGGAATTGCTTTCGAAATCACTACGATCTCCATTTTTTGTAAAACTGATCACGTCAGAGTCTAGCCATTTGCTTCAAAACACGTCAAAATATCAAAACATAAACAATCGAGGGTCTTTCTGACGGAAACTTATCGAAAACATATGGAATTTAGGAAGTGGGCAACTTTTTTGTCACTGTATTTTGTTCAATACAAATTGACGTTTTAGTTCTTTAAGTCGAGCCCTTTTTGAAAAGAATATAAAAAATAAGATATCAAAAAAGACTACAGTGTGTTTACTTTAATTTGAACCAAATAAATGAGAGAAATTCAAAAAATGATGAGGTGGGCACTTTATTTTGCCTACCAGTATAGTATAATAACTTTATTGAAAGAATCTGACCTATAGTTGAGACTCCACATTAACCCTTACAATCGTTTGTATAATTTTCAAATCTCCGTAATCGTTCAAGATAAAAATTAATTCTACATGTTAAATCACATAAAATGTCACGTAGAAGTTTTTGAAATAATAACAAACAATAACAAACAACTATGTCAGTCAGTTTCCAAATAGCAACCGTTTTGCGCGCTGCTATATTTGAGCACCAGATACTTCCCGAGAGCCTCGGTGCTATTTTGAGTACGGTTGCTCTGAGTATGCAGTTTACTACAGTGTTGGTAAATGGTAATTTTTCGCAAAACAATCGCCTACGGCGAAATGCTGAAGCCCGCACACCACCAAACCTAGTTATCATCGTAGATATACAGACAATAGTCATACAAAATAAACTTATTGTTGTCATAGATAAAATAACAATGATTTAACAAAAAAAAACGAAGACCCAATGTAAGGGACACATTTTTAATATGTTCCCAACTGTGGCCAGTTCTATTAATACCGTAATAAAAATGTTGTTACTGGTAAAATTTACAATGGAAATTTATAGCATTCGAATGTAAATTTTTCAAGTGTCTCATGTTAACAAAAAGCACACAAATCTGTACACACTCTGTTTAGAGTGAATAAAAATGTTTTTATAATTAAATGGGTGATAAATTATACGTGAAAATAATTTAAGTGTTTTAAAGCAGTTTTATTCAAGTTTGTTTAGATTTTTTTTGTGTAGGGTAAAGTGAAAATAGATGGCATTGCCTTAAATAAGAAAATCAGGGGAAAAACGCACGATAATTACATTTAATAAAAAAAAATTAAAATAGGTTTAAGTTGCATCCAAGAATAGACCCAGTTTGGTGCTTATAGACCGACATTACATGCATATTCCTCGAAAGTTTTGGTCTTAACAAACTTAATTGTTTAGTTTGTCGTAGTTTAAAATAACAAGCTTCTTATTAAGTATATTTTGCAAGCAAATAACCAGTTTGATGCCTTTTGTAGCTCACAACGATGCAGACGAAGTTTGATTGCGTGGTACAAGACGATGAAACTTACGTCAAGGCAGACTTCAAACAGCTTCCTGGACAGGAATCCTTATACGGAAACCGGACGGGGAAAGGTGGCAGATATTATCAAGCACATTGAACTGTCAAAGTTCACGAAGAAATATCTGGTGTGTCAAGCCATATGTACCTGTGGCGGACCGGAATCATCAACCGGGAAATTTATCTGAGCGAGTGCTTAACAAAAACGTCTACTGCCTTTCCTGAAGCGACACAATTGTTCCGTTCTATTTTGGCCGGATTTGGCATCTTACCATTACGGAAAAGGCCATGGAGTGGTATGCTGCCAACAACGTCCCCAAGAGCCCAAGGACAAAAACCCTCTCAATACGCCAGAGCTCCGCCCAACCGAAAAAAATTGGGCCATCGTCAAGTGGAACCTTAAGAAAACTCAAAAAGCTGTTGTGAGCGAGAAATAGTTTAAGGCAAACTGGCGTTTTACGGCGAATAAATTGGACAAGGAGACTGTACAAAATTTTATGGCAGGTGTTAAACGAAAGAACCGGCAATTCGCATTCGTTATAAAGGAAGCTTAGCTGAATATTTTTCCTGTATTCTGTATTAAGTGAACTTGAAAAAGAAAAATAATTTGACTTATTGATAAAAACTCAGATCGACTAACACACATTACTGTTTGACCAAATTTTGATCGGAACACTCTTTAAAATCAATTTTGTTGCAAAAAACAACGCTTGAAGATGGTCCAATATTGTTCGATTGGGCGGAGCTCAAACGATGGTGTGAGTCAAACGATCGATTTCGTAGCATGAACTAAATTTTATCGTCAGACACACTTATAAAGTTTTACAGTATTCGGTAATTTTTTACCGAACATTCAACAGCTGAACGTTCGGTAATCAGATTTACCGGATTTCGGTGAAATTTTACAGTATTCCGGTACAAAAAAAATACCGGAACTTATCAAATTTTACCGAAATCTGTTAAATCGGATTACTGAAGGTTCAGCTGTTGAAAGTTCGATAAAAAATTACCGAATACTGTAAAATTTTCTAAGTGTGCACTTAGCATACTTACTCAGTATGCTATAGAGCCTCGAGGAATGTTGCTAATTACGTTTCACGGAAAGAATCATTTACCCGGCGCTGCTTGTTTTCTTTAGAAGACTGAGTAAATTAATCTTTCCGTGTTCGTAATTTCCACAATAAAAACCTCGTTGATGTGTCGTCAAATTTCTTAATCCATCCATAAAAAGGCAATCTTGCTTTTCAGTTTCTGAATTACGATAATATCCATACAGAATATTTGCAATAAACAAACGCCAAAAAATAATTACGTTTTAATTGAGATCTTAACATGGGCAAAGGAAAATTCTTCCGGACTGGATATAACCGAACGACTAGCATCAGGTGCGCTGTAAATCACTAACACATTTACGTCAAATCGTATGTCTTCCTACGTCTCGTCTAACAACTAATTACAAGCAATCGCGCTTGTCCAGCTGTCTTTCGAAAACATGTGCCAAATTGAATCATCTTCTTTCTAGATTCTGACGTTTTTGTAGCAGGCGTTTTGACGCTTGTCAACTGTGTGTTCACCCGGAATACATCCTCCACCAGGATCGTAAACCAAACCCGCCACCTCCAGCTTGCTAGGAGCGGACCTTCACCGCCCTGGGCAGAACTGATGTCAAAATTGGCAAAGTTGCATAACGCGTCTCATCGGATCGATTCTCATTTTGGAACGGCGACCATTCATTTGGTCGCGTTTCAATTCTTGCCTCCGATGGCATTATTAGGATCATACGATGTCTCAATTAAAACTATTGGAGTAAGAAAACTGCTGCGCGGGAATCACGCCGTGCTACATCTGCGAGAATTATACAGACTCAAGTTATTGTTGATTCCGACACCGAAATGCGAAAAAGGCAACATGATTTATGGTTGGTGCAACCGGTCGGTCAGTAGCTTCCGTTGTTGTTGGCTAGCAATAAAGCGAGAAAAATGAAACTGAAAACAAACCATTCATCATTGGCACGTTATCACATAATTCTGCCAACGTGTAATCCGATCTTAACGTCGGACTGGAGTGCAGCGCAGCGTGTGGGGAGTTCAGCTAAGTGGAGGGAAGTACTTGAACCCTACCACTTGGGCCGTTGCGGTTTGCGTAAGGATTATTTTAAGAACTTGATCTTGAGGAGCACTCAATCATGGCAGCAGCATCGGCATTGTGGTAGAGACACCTAAGAGTCGATACACGATCAAGCTTCGAACATCATGACGGATGATTTGTTTGCGTGTTGAGTGAGCTTGACCTACGCCTTTTTCTACCGGTTTATAATGGTTTGGCTGGGCGAGGAAGATGTTTAATGCATCATCAATAAAGTTATGAATATCAATACTGACCGTAAATTGGGGGAGGGGCAGAAAGACATATATGTAATGTGGATGATATAAAATCGAACGGTGCATGGCGGAATCCGCTGTATAGCAAACATTTGCACCGTATTATGCATGCTAATTCTCCGCACCCATCAAATTAGCTAGCTGCCGATATAACGATTTGACATGAGGTGAAAGATAGATCAATGGCTGTGAGATTCTTGTTGAGTGGTGGGCACGGTACAAAATGTAGCAAAACTAGGTTTTTTTTTAAGTTTATCTAAAGAAAATATTTAAGTTTGTTGAAATTATGCATTGCTGACGTGAGAGTACAAGGTGTCCTTTCACTTCGCGGTTTCGCTGGAACTAACCACAGAAATCATTCGAAGTTGCTGCGATTTACCTATTCTAGTCCAGCTAAGCCAGTCGGGTCTAGTATAAAGTACTTTAAATTTATTGACTCCATGATCCTCTATCTATAACAATCGACAGAATTGCCCAAAACTGCTTGAAAACGTGTTTTATAATGCGACAAATATTGCAAATAGATTAACTATTGTCGGCAGCCCCCTTTCTATCGAGCATTTCTACCCAAAATAACAAACCGGGTTAGCACGACGCATCTCGAGTGGAGATGAAACTTTGCTTTATGGAATGTGCCTTATAGTACGTTCACACTACTACGTGATATGAGAGTATCATGATATCCAAATGACATGCTATAGTTCACTGATATCATAGATTCTCTGTATCACGTAATATAAGCATTAGTGTGAACGTATTGATTAGATTGCATTTTTATTGATTAAAATTACATAATGCGCGACTAACTTTTATTAAAGGCGTATGCAAAATTTTAACCATTTTTTCGAAAATTCATTTGTTAGCTGTTTATTGGATCAAATTGCAGTGTACTTAAGATAAAGTTGTAGCAATTTTTATTTTATGAAAAAATACATTGAAGGAAGAGACACAAAAAAATCGTGTTCAAAAACACATAATGTTAATTTTCTGGTAAGACTCCCTTCGATTCCAGAAAGCTACTTCCTTCAAACTATTTTTAAATATTCGGTAATTTTGATTGATGTTTAGTGAATCTAACGTCAAATTGCTACTTTTAACAAATGAAAATCTCAAATGTTTTCACAGCCTGCTCCCTTCTCAACTTATTGCGGAATTTAAATAAAAACCAGTATATCTTTAAATTTTCAGCCATATTCGTAATTCAATATCCAGCAATAATATGTATATTCAGGACACAAACGTTTCGTTCTCTCAAACACGGGGCTAACAGCTTACCTGTTTCTTCTTTAAAAAATCAATTTAATGTCGAATATGTAAAGGGTGCTCAATAAGTTTCGAATGCACTTTAAAAATGTATGTTAGCTGAAATAGAAAATTTTCTTTTCTTTTCTGATTAAATTTTATTCAGGCAATGTTTATTGAGAACCTGTGGTTCATATTGGCTGGGAGCTACCGCCTCCCCCTCTGACGGATGGTGGCAAATTCGTTTCTGCCTTGACCACCACCTCGCATGGGGATGTGTGGCAAAAATGCGCACGTTTGATTCGAGATACTACCTAACAAAAGCCCTTCAATTGGGCGCAAAACTACTTCCATTCAATTTTTCAAAACCTGCCGAGCTCTATCGGACCTATCTACCCTTTCTATTCCACATCTTTGGTTCTAGCAGAAATGGCTGTCCACTCCTGAGAGCTGCATGTTTATAGAAGGATATTCTCACGTTTGCAAATAAATGACGGCAAGTCGACACGTGCAAGCGTCCGGTTTAGCCTAGTGATCCTCATAGTAAGAGATGTGCGGAAGCAGCCATTTTTGAGCCAATCGTGCAGCGAGAGCTGTCAAATCTGAGCCAGTCGTGCAAATTTTGCACTGCGGCAAGTGTTATTAGCCTCTGTGGCGATAAAATAAACACCGTTGCCAAATCGTTGAATCGAATTTCACGCAGTATCTCTTGCTGTGAGGATCACTAGGTTAGCCTATATATGAGGCTGAAATGCTGACACCATATACCAGTACACACAGAATGCACGCGGTACGCCATCTACACATCGATTGAAAAGTTGCGACTTGAACTAATTGAACACCTGTATGTGTTATGGTCAGATAGATTTGAGAGAAGCGCTCGTACTAATATGATTTCGGAATTACATTGTATTTTGAAGATTATTTGCTTTAATTACAAGTCCATTTCGATATTACGTTTTCCTGTAATCCCAACTTATCACTAGTTAACTAACGACTGGCACTTGTCACCGATTACGCGTACTCGGGATTCTTACCACACTCATTGATAGATTAATGCAAACCAGGCACATCTAATCGTTTCATGCGTTATTTACACTATTGATGGTCGATGCAGGCCCAAGCACTCCCTAATCATTTGGCGTATTATTTACACTATTGATAGATTAATGCAAACCGAGCACTCCCTAATCATTTATGCGTACATCACACGTTTGAGACATGAAAGAGAACTTAATCTCACTCAACTAACTTATTAAGCCTAATTATCCACATTGCTAATTACATTTTGAAATAGTCCGATAATGGTGATTGTCGACAATATTTGCACGGCTTATTCGATTACTGAGGTTACTTTTTCCGACACGGTCAATAAGATACGGGTAAATCTAGCAGCCGCGGACCAAAATTACCGAGGTTCGGTATACCGAGAAAAAGATAGGACCATACCCATTTATTTTATGACGAAAGATGCAGCAGCAATTTTCTGTGCTCAATGAATAATGCATTTTGAAGTACTATTTTAAACCTATGAAGCTTGCTATAAAACCTTCCAGTATCACAACAAAACAAAGCGTCCCAACGTTTTCCGTGGAAAAAATCTTCAGTTAATGTGACTAAAATTTGAAAAAGGTCAAAAAATATTTCAGAAACATAACGTACTGTTCTCAATCAAGTTTTTATTGTAAAGAAGCTTGTACGTATATACACAAGCTCGAAAAAAGTAAGTTGTGCAATTTCTGTTTAATATCATGCACATAAAAGGAGCGTCACAAAAACATCTTCGTTTTAAATAATAACTCGTGTAAATTTTTTGGTACATTCCATACCATTATCAATGTTGTTGTATGCAAAAGCTCATCTTTGTTGAACTATTTCGTGACTGAGTTGCTGCTTTGTGTGGAATGAAGTTACAGCTTCACATGCTCTGAGATTTACATCACAATGAGGATTCAGATTACTATTCTGTGTGCAGTACTATTGATCATTCCAAATGTTTGTTAACGATACATGTAAGACATTTTGGTCGATAATTGAACGTAAAATAACGAAGAAGCTGCCTAAGCACGAAACACAAAGGCTTCAGAGTTGCCCATTTTTAAAGTTTTTTATAAATACGATGACATCAATTTTTTAACGGTGCAACGTTCTAAATAGTACAATTTGATAAATATTCAAACATCAAATGTGTTACCGAAATTGGAAATAGTCTCAAAAATATCCGTCCAAAAATCATCACCAGCTTTTAATACTGTCTAACTTCAGCATTTTCTTAAAACAATAATGAAAACTTTAGGGTAGAGGGTCATTAGAAAAAAATGAACATTTTGTGATTTTTACAGAAATTTACTGTATTTTTATTCTTGTAATGTGTTCTTTTGAAAGACCGATAAATTTCCATCAACCCATGTTCAAGACGGCAATCTAATCCAATATAGCGTTAGTAAGTGGAAAATTAAAAAAAATTGTCTAAATTTTTGCATAACCATTTTTATTTTCCTCTGTTTGGGACATAAACCACTGCGACCAGTAATTTGATCTATTGTAGTATATCCCGTATCCTTTTTTTAAGTGCATATCGAGTTACTTCATCACTATTGAGAAATGATGAAGTATTCGGTGTTGTTACAGTTGTCATTGTTTGTTTGTTGACAATGAATCAGGTTTAATTGTAAGCTTCTGCTGTTTAAACCCTTTGTGAGCGATAGCACTCTTCAAAAGCGCGCCCCTTTATCAGTCAAAACCGGATTCATTGCCACAAAATAAACAATAACTACGATA